>DWMW01000034.1:0-17662 GCA_018246335.1 Papilio thoas cinyras
AACTTGTGCACCCACATTTCGCTATATGTTTTTCGGTCCCACAATGTGATAGGGGGCGAGCCTATCGCCATATATATATTATATATATATCAGCCCGGAGTTTGGAATTTGTGCCCGATAATTATAAAATTCTTTAGAATTTATGCAGTTGACGTGTTAGCGTTATGGAATAGGCTAGTTTAACATTTCGCAGAAATTTGCATTCCCGTAACAATCAGGTTTAGAAATAATTTAATCAGGAGCATTCCTTGTTAACTTGATATTCGTATAGTTATGATTAACTAAATAATTTAATTGTTGGTCTTTTACACCGTAACTACATTCACAACCTTGGGGTTTTCAAACATCGATGATAAAATCATCTGAATAAAATACAATGAAAGTTTCAACCAGATAGGGTTTACAAATGTCGATAAGTGAGTTTCCACGTCGTAACATCACACCGGCCATGCTTGACTAGGAAAAAACCGAATGTCTCGCTGACAGTCTCGAGACCCAGTGCTCATCTGGAGTACCGCTTGATTGTTTTTAACCTTTCTATAAAAAAATGTTTACTTCCATTTATAATGATACTTCTTGTCCTTAGTATTTAACAGCGTACACAGTCATCGTCGTCGTGCTAGACGATATTAGGGCTTATTTACTCGTAACAAAGTCGAAATTATCAGGTCATCTTTTGGGAGATCTACGCTTCGAGTTGATTGTCGTCATCTCTCAATGGTCATCCGAGGCCGTTATTTGCTTATCATAATTTAAGTTTTACAATTAAGGATTGATTACATTAGTAAAAACATTCTGAGTGACTCAATTTTATTTATATGGCATGTTCATAGCCGGTTCATTGCGCTACCGCACTCGAACGCGTTTAGCGTAATAACAGGTAGCCCGCAAGGTCCTCGCGTGCTCTTGTCACTCTCCTCCGTAGACCTTGACATCTTATTTCTTATGCTTATCAAAACACCTTTCATATTCAAGAATAGCCTAGATGTGATTCCATTCAGTTCCTATTTCTTTGCTACTCTAATCATTTCTAGAAATATCAACCAAAACGAGTAATTCTTTTATAACTATTGTAAATTAAAAAAGTAAATTTGACGAATGCCAATGATCTATTTACTAAAGGAATTCGTAATGAAATCATTTTCTAATAAAATCATTTTTTGAAATCAACACTTCCGTAGATGAGCGAAACGCGGCAGGAAATAGTTAAACAGTATGTGAACTTGGTAGGATGTTATGCCCGAGACACACCTCGCGCCGAGGTGACCCACGTTCTTACAAAGTGAACGTCACCGCGTCAGCAGTGAGCGGTTCGAGAAAAACGTTCTCGAGAATTGTACAGAGGTCTGCATTTACATCTATTTAATATACTCATGACATTCTATTAAAAACGTACCTCACGCTTGTATTCTCCGGCGCGATACACAGATACGCAACTAGCGTAACCACGTTTCGCCGTATGTTTTTTCGTCGCATGATAGATGGCGAGCCTATCGCCATATCAATAATTATAATATTATTGCACTACATATTTTAATATCACCTAATCAAAACATATAAAACGGTTGGAACTTGTTCCCATGCAATGTTACTAAAATATAAACAGTAAGTTCTTAAAATAAACAGGAATACATCATCCTGTTTACGTTTAGAAACTGCATCGTAGATAAAAAACATTGTATAAATATTTTCGAATTCCTTTCAACGATGTTTGTGAACGCGTACGTCTTATTTATTGGGAATTAAACGACTTATAAAACATTTACTACATTTATTTAAAAATTACTTATGACATAATTTACAATATAGTAAAGATAAAATCAAATCTAATCGGCCTTGGCGAGTTATGACCAAAACTTGAATTGGTAGAGGATCTTATTTGACTGGAAAGTTTTACAGGGCAAGGATAAGACAGAAGATTTGAAGGTATTAATAATAGAGAAAGCTAATATTTAATGTTTAACAATTAATTTCCTCCTCGCCTAGAGAACGTCCTGCCAGATCTCGCGGGAGGCGCGGCGTCATTCTGCTCCTCAGGCTCAGCCTCTTGGAATGATCTCGATGATGCTGTGGAATTATATAAATTTTTAATATTAAAAAAAAGCTAATAAACTTTCGTACCAATAAAACTAGTAACATTATTTTATAACTTTATTGCAGTAAGGCTATATTACTTTTTGAGTCTTATGCTATATTTATCCTAGATAAAATTGTTACATTTCTAAGAACTTTTGTCCTGTGAGAAATATAACGGATACGTCGCAACATTGTTAGTTGTCAAGCGAGATAAGAGTTCTTAGATACGTTTATGTGAATTGTTTTGCTAGTGTCTTGTCTCTGACTCACGTCGTGTAAAACGACCTCTGCTGGGCTTAGGAGGAGCGGGCGCATCTTCAACGTTTGTTTCGCGTGTAGCTGTGTTGAAGCGTTTCTTACCTAAAACATAGAGCGAGATGATTTATATTAGAATGTATATTCTTTTACATAATAAAAAAAACATCTCACGCCTATATTCCCACAGGGGTAGGCAGAGGTGCAACTACTCAAGAAAACTTTCAAAGAATATCATATTTATTACGCACGGAGATTACGTTATTTCCTAAATTGGGAAATAATGTATCTACACGTTTTCTATAACTTTTCCACTAGTTATATTTAAATCTTGAACCAATTTATATACTGTGTCAATAAAAATTAGAATTTTGTAATAAAGTTCATTTTTTAAGCGACAAGTGGTTATATCCTGTCGCTCGATTCATACAATTACCTTTGCGGTTTTACACTCGGGCCAATAAAATACAAGGTTGAACCGGTTCCAAATAAAACCGCATTGTAAAAGGCGAGTCGCAATTTAAAATATCAAATTTGATTTTACATATTGGTAGATTACGACATAACAAAGGAATATATTACGGACAAAGTAATCCCCAATAAACTTAAACTCTTAAAAAAACTATAAGACAAGTCAAATTTTGAACAAAGATTTCTACCTATTTTCAAACTTCATCCAATGGCTTATTAATACTATTTATAGGCGAAGGTTTTACAGATATTTTTAAATGTCATTAAGTGCTTACTGTAACTAGATTTGGATGCAGCATCTACAGATGAATCTTGCGATTGAGATACGCCAGACGACGATTGGCCATTGATTTTGGCTGTGAAAGAGATAAGGCTGTTACTCACAAGATAAGATAGCGAAAAGTACGATGTGAACATTTTGTTATAAAACTATACAATTTTAATGACGATATCTATAATGCTCTACTACGTGAAAAACTAAACAAGATATGAGGAAGAGGGGAAGAGGAAGGAGAGGAGAGCTAAAGAGGAATAAATTAAATAAGCATACAAAGGACATGTAATATTTGTTACCTTCCGCAACCTGCGCCCTCCGTCTCTTCAACGCTTCCAGCAGATCTGTATTGCTACGGAAAGGTCGCACACCTCCTGAGACCAACTTCTTTCCTTCGGTAGATGAGGGCGGTGCTTCTGTAGACGGTTCCTGGGCTTCACCATCTGAATATTCCGCGTCGTCTTCATACTCAACATCGTCCTAGAAAGAGAAATTACCGATTAAATATACACTTATCTTTTTAGCTATAATTTTATTATATCTAATAAACGGAAAAAAAAATTTTAACCTAATCTTTATCTGCTTCATTTGGAAGTGTATTAGATGGTAGAAGACATAAAATTTATATTTGAATGTCCCTAAGAACCATTTAGCTTTGATTCCATACACATAGTTTATTAATGTCAATTGTCCGCGTACATTTCGTTTTAATAATAAAGTTTTGGTATTTTTTTTAATAATGTTAAATATTTTGGTCTTGAATAAACATTAAGGTACTTAATATTAAGTAAAAACCTGATCGTCACATTGACTATTGACATTGATAGTGATTCGCGCTCAAAATAAAGGTTAGAGTAATTAAAAATCTTTAAGAAACTCAATCTCGGTGTAAAATTATGCAACTTTTCTAGGATAACTTGAAGTTAATTCCACACACAAGCCGGATACTACGTATGAACAGTAATTGTAACTTAATTTATTAGAGTTTAAAGTGAACTAAACTTGGTTTAAAAATTTTATGAAATTTAGTTGTACTTCCTCATATAACGTACATAGAATAGTCTACTTGATATTTTAACCAGTAATAAGTAAGTAATCTGTGAGGTCACTTTTTGTTCAATTGTCAATTTTAAAACTGCGTCGGTGGCTGAGTGGTATCACATAAAACGTATATGATACCGCTGCAACACTGAGGTCCCGGGTAAGATTCCCGGGTCGGAAAAAATGACATTGGGTTTTTGTTAACTTGATTTCAGCCCGGAGTTTGAAATTTGTGCCGGATATGGCGATTGGCTCGCCTTCTATCACATTATAGGACAGGAAAAACATATGGCGAAAGGTGGTTGCACTATTTGCACCTCTACCTACCTCTTTTGGGTGTAAAGGAGCGAGATACGTTTTATGTTTGTTATTTTTTTTCGTAATACATTTTACAGGCAATTACAAGACAAATACAATGGACATTACGTCATATTATATAATATACAATGATGAAGACAACATCAAAAGATATTCAAGGAATCATTTATACATATTATGCACGGCACAAAACAGACGGTATGGTCGTGACGAAATCGCACGTATCATGTTACAGTACCGGCTATAAATTATCCTTACTCTGTCGCAATATATCCCTCGTACCGGTTCGAATTCTGTTACACGTACAAAGCACTCATGCGCTAAAGTGAACAAAAAGGTGCAACTCTTTACTTTCACGACAGGTTCATCCCTTGTAATTTGGGACTTAAAAAGTTGATACATTTAATAATGTTAGGCTTGAAATTTCCATTATTGTATATTAAACAGCGTCAGTTGTTAAACAATGTTTTTAATATTCGTAAATTTAAAAGAACTAGAACTGGAGAGACATTCTGCTAAGTCGTCTTGTATTCAAGGCAAGGTGATGTAACTAGTTATTAATTTGAACCGCGTATAGCCTAATGGTTAAAAGTATGAACTGCGCTTATTCGCGACGTTGAAATGGGTTCGAATCGACTTTTATCTTAAACCTAATCCTTAAATTATTTTATAACCTGCTAATATAAATAATATATAATATAGGAAATAATATATAATATTGGAAAACATAACATATATCACTAACACATATCCCAAACATGTTTTATCAATACAACAGCTAAAGAAAGATCCTGATTTCATTAGGAGCGAAAAAGACAGATATAAAAATAAATAAATAAATATACGCTCACGCCTGTAACCCAGAGGGGTAAGCAGATATTATGGATTTCCATTTGGTACGATCCTGGCACTCCTCTCTCGCTTAATCCAAATCCATACATCGACGCATACATGCTCGTCGGTTATGGGTACTTCTTACATCGCCTTTCTTTAGTATATCACTAATCTGATAAAAAATATAGAGTAACAGTATATATAATAAATTGATATTGATATGTAACTTTTAAGTGTTAAAGAGGCTCAGTGTATATAGCATTCAGTCCTTTTTGAGGACTATAGTGGCCTTGAGACATGATTACTATCGTACGCATTCCGCAACCCGATTCTATATTCTTCTTATTAACCAGTCGTGTTTATACGTAATCCTTACGCATGTTGGAAATGCCATTTAAGAAAGGGAGCTCGTGTTGAGGTCAGTAGTCGAAGGTAACCCGATCAACGGTCACAAGTTCCTTGCCTTGAAACACATGAATCCGAGAAGAGACGTCTTATCACCATATCTCACGACTCCGATGGGGTAGGCAAGATGTAACTAGTGCGCCTACATTTCGCCGTTTTCCGTTAGTGGGCTTATCGCCATATGGGGCAAAAATTTCGGGCTGATATTTAATAGAAAAAAATCCACATATCACTTTTGCCCGACTTGGGTATTGAACCCGAGAACCCCAGAATTACAGACGTTCCGTATACGTAATACAACTCAGCTACCGAGATAGACTTATCGTGCACATTATTCTTATCTTTCTGTAGATCGCATAAGAATAGGAAACCGTGAAAGAAATTTCATGCAAAAATTCCTATTGCAAATAATTTAGTACGAAACATCTATGTATAATCTATATATGCATCATATTACGATGTAATGTATTTCGATATAATTTAGCAGTAAAGGAATTTAGCAGTAAGCGTCGCCGATAATCGCCCAAAAATGCAGAGTCAGCGTCTAATTATTATTTGTACATTAATTGATATAGACTATCTGTAATAGTGACAAAATACTGATTTAATAAATGAATAACGTACTTAAATAATTTTCATGCTATATCAAAATGTAGGAGATCGCTTGCGTGTTGAAAATATAACAATTTAGTATCAATCCTATACTAATTTTTATATAGAAGAAATTAAAAAAAAGAAATTTCTGACTGGGTATAAAATCAGATCTACTTAGTATATGCTGCAATAAGTTATTGTATAAATTAATTTACTAATTAATACAAATATAAACATATTAAAAACATTATTTGTATGTAGTATTTAAAATGATGTGTATCCTGAAGTCGTTCTAGAAATAACATTTTATTTAACAAACACTATCGTCCTTGTTAAACTGGTATAATGCACTAGCACTAGAAAGGAGATTTTATCATTTCCTCCTACGTTTGTACATAAATGAAATTAAAGGATAAAAATAAGCACACGTTATTTTTATATAAAAATAAAATAACCTCTTACTGATGATTATTTCGATATTTCATTACTTCATTATTTTCGTTTTTGTATAGAAGTGAGTTTACAATATTAATAGAATGATGGATTTGTTAATCAATTAACTTACACCAGGAACTTATATTTTTATTGCTTAATACAAGTAACGATTTCTTCAAACATTCATTTCATATTTCTGTTTGCATGACTAGTTCTTATTCTCATCGTTTGTGGTAAGAGATTAAGAAATATTATTGCGATGTGTTACGCAAGTCGCAGATAAATTTCTACAATGGACTTTTCTCAGATATCTGTTCGATCTGAGATACGTTCCAAACAAAGGTTGAGAGTGCTTATGCAACGAGCATTAAGTGTGACGAAAAAAGACAAAGCACATGTAAATCTCTAGTCTCGACGTACGAGGTAATAGGAAAGTCCAAGGCGGCGACAGTACGAATGCGGAATCTTGAAATACCTTGAATCACTCAACACTGCAATGTACTTCTAGTTACAACTTTTTATAACCTGTCACTTAATTAACATTAACAAGTTGGTAAAGAATTATATTAATATATCTTATATATAACATTGTATCTCAACATTTCTATTATATATATTATATTATATTATTACATTTAATTT
The DNA here is from genome assembly GCA_018246335.1 of Papilio thoas cinyras. NCBI lineage: Eukaryota > Metazoa > Arthropoda > Insecta > Lepidoptera > Papilionidae > Papilio > Papilio thoas. The sequence continues at coordinate 7,346 of DWMW01000034.1, forward strand.
GACACCGGACTTTTACTTGTACTCTACACGAACTAACATTAAAATTTATTTATTACTATGCGTTTGAAGTCTGAAGTGAAAATTGTGCTCTTAATCTGAATATATTGGTTCGATATATTTCTTAATAGACGTAGAATGCTGGTAGGTCGTTTGAAATTGCATACGGAACATAGGCGGACGTATTAGACCGATATGGCATGGTCATAGGCCTGCTCTTGAAACCAGTTATAATGCTGCCAGCACTAGTATCGCAATAATATCAGTACCCTACTCTTGGACGGAATCGTATTAGAATTCGAAACTGGAACGTAATCGTGAAACGTTAAGGCCGCAGTCATTTGAAGTTAGAGCGGGTGTATTTACGTGGAATAATTGTCTTTCTATCACATTATGTATTACGTTTAACATGCAAGACTATGTTGCCCCAGTTGATTTCAATTATACATAATGCATTTACTTTTTGCCTCAAAGATGTACTGGTATTACGGTACGGCTGCAACGCTGGAATTTCGGTTCGAATTCCGGATAGGGCAAAAAGTAACATTGGGTTTCTTCAATTTGATATCAATCCGGCGTTCAATATTGTTGTCCGATATGGCGAAAGGCTCGCCAATATCATGGGACGGAAAAACATACAGCAAAATACAGATGCACTGGTTGCACTTCTGCCTATCGTTAATAAAGGCATGAGATATGTTTTTTAATGGCTAGATGAATTTGATCGTGTTACCTGTGGTGCAGGTGTGGTAGTTGTGGTCGCTTTGCCCTTGGTGAGTAGACCCCGCTTCAGTAAACCGCGGGAAGCCGCAGGTCGCGCTTCGTTGTCATCCTGGGCCCGCGCAGATGCCTGCCACGCCAAACATGTCAAAAGAACGATGCTGAAATTGAAAAAAACGTATTTTTACTAATTCATTGACTTTGATTGATTATTTGTCAGATTATGAGGACTGAGTTGTTATCTATGTAATCACCGTTCGTTTTCAGTTTTGATAAAATATATTTTCTAGAATACAATAGAAATATAGATGGATTAAAAAAAACAACGATATACCAATTAACGGCGATATGTTATCGTGCATTATATTATGCAAAGCTTTAAATACTTATGGAAATACAAAGCTCATAGAATGTTCACACATTCTTGTGTGGATATTATGTTGATATTAGATTTACATTAATTTATTCGATAGTCGGAATACAAACAGCAAAGGATTAGTATTTTTGTTCACAAAATATAATTTAGGTAAAGTTTATTTTTGTTTTTGTGCAGAGATATTAAAAATTATTAAGCAAACATTATGAAAACATATCAAATATGGCAGTTGACATGTCAACGCCTTGGTATCGCTATAATTAAACTTTTAACTTCTTTAGAATTTTCTATCGATTGTTGCTATACTATAAGAGTAGAGAAAAAGAAACCGACTTAAAACATCTCTTAAAACATTTACATAGTATCATATAAGCAATTCATACGCAATAGGTATTAACCGTTGAATGATTTTGAGTACACGTTTTAAGTTTTTGCGAAGTATGTCCTTGAACGTCCAACCTTTATGTACTGACGCAGTCACATACCTGCCGGGCTAAGTAACATTACAACGAAATCACGATAAATGGTAAAACAAGTAACTTAAAAGTCAATAAGTTGAAGCGCTATTCACGACATGTTGATGATTACGACGTAAAAAGCACCTCAACATAGTGGTAATAAAAAGGTTGGCATAATGTCAAAGTTTATATCGCAACAATAGTTATATAATTGTTTTTTATAACACCCACAAAGAAACATTGCATTTAGAAATACTTCCTGATTCATTTTTCATATCTTATTGCCATTGAATGTAGGCCAAATAGTTCAATGGCGTTTAATGTCATTTGAGAGTGGTATGCCGAGGTTGGGCGAATGCCGTGTACGGAGGTGGACTGGTTCTACTTTACGACATTCAGCAGCTACTTATCAAATATGCAAGTGCTAGAAACAAGTGCGTACATCTCTAGACTAACTTTGTAGTTAGTCAGACCTACATTTCATCGAAAATTGAATAACAGATCACCTCCAGGGTCAGGTCAAGTGATTCCGCATCCGCTTCCGATAATACTGTATAATCTCAAACTTTCTCTATTTTATATAATAAGCTCCGAAGACTCAAGATGTCTTTGCATAAAATATGTTCAATATGCCCGTACAATCAACTTGTACGCTTCGTAACTAATGCGAATGCACGCTTCTAGCAATTCATTCTTGATAGACATATGGCTAAACCCATTTGATCTGAACATAAATTACTTAGGTGTAGTTTGTTTTATTATGTTTGAATATGCCTACTTTAGTATGCAGCGCGAGTTACTCGAATACATTTATGTCTCAAGTCACGTTAGAAAAAGTGCAGCTTTCTATGTGAACTCTATACACGGATACTGCTTGAATATTTATTTCAATCAATTTAAGGTCAGAGGAATAATTACCAGAAGGAGCAAGAAGTAAATATGACCTTGTGACAAAGTACGGCAGCCTGTCATAGTGATTGTACAGCCCTTGGACTGTGACAAGCAGACAAGGCAAAGCGATCAATGAATTCCTCAAAATTATCAATTAGCTCCATTTAAAGTCAGACGGGCACCAAGTCGGCCTCTGTCTTAACAATTACACTTGTGAAATTACATATATCTGATTGAATTATGCCATGAGAAGCGTTCAAGCCTATCTTCCCACAGTGAACAAAGGTTACAATTAAAGTTGGGCAAGCAACTAAAATTGCAAATAGGAATCTTAGTATAAAGAAATTTTGTTGCGCGAACGATGATTTTAACATTATATAAGTATGAATTAGGTGCGAAAGAAACTTTGAAATATAGAATGTATGCAAGTCCCTGCATTGTACATACATCGGCAAATGCCAATAGTTTGGTTGCACAACAGTGTTTTATTGCCAAATGGCTGTTCGTAAAGTTAAGGTTGAGTAAGTGGTAAGCATTATTGGACATCTTTATCCAGTTAAGTTTGTATATTACATAGTTGGTTTTTATTTTTAGCATCATCAGTATTTCAAAAGTTAGTTGTCTTAAGTTTATTCATTTTATTAAAATTAAATACTGTATTATAATAATTTTGTTTGTGTTGTAACATTCAGTTAATGACAAACAACATTTTGTGACGGCAATCAGAGCCATTAATTACTTTTAAAATAATTCAAACGGAACGGATGGAGAATTTGTTTTAACTAATAAAAATTCTGTCGTAAACGGAATATTTGTTTAAATACCATAACTTGTTTAAATTGAATTAAAATGCAAATGTCTAAATAGTGAAGGCCATCAAGTGCCAGTTATTGTATTTGTAATGTGTGCGTAAGTCACTTGCTAAAAAATATGCAAAAATCAAAAGTGCTCTACTTTTTTTTAATTAACAGCAATTTTAAGAACGACTTGTTCTACTTTTTAAGTGGTAATAATATTGCAGAGACCTTCTAATTCCGTTCTAACAATTTGAAATCAAACAAGATTATCATGTTTAAGGAAAACAAGTAAATAGCTATTTTGAAAGTATGTTTTATCAAAGTACGTTCGTAGTATTTTCAAATAAAATATTTCTTAATACTTTATAACATCCAACACACAAAAATAATTTGAATTATACTCTCCATTAATATTTTTATTTGTTTTACGCAATGTATCATGATGGATTTTATCTATCTTATTATGCCTATAAAATGGACACTTTGATATTATCAAAAGTTTTACATAACATGGTTTACATTAACTAACTGAAAGCTCTGACTTTGCTCGTAACAGTACATCCTACTTAACGAAGATTGCTTAATCGTAGGTCGCGGATCTAACTTTCGACATGGGACGGTCTAAGTGAAGAAACCGGTTCGCGGTTTCGCTCAATTAATTTGAAAATTAATTGGTTCGGTGCACTGGGTCAAACTGCGGCAACTATAACGAGGTTTATAAGTCATCAGTTATGAAAGAAAAAGGAATAGTCCTACGATCTGTTAATTACGTACTTAGTATGATAAACACATTCGTCATTCTCCAATTATCTTCATGTATATAATTAAAATTTTAAATTACTGTTACCAAGCCTCTAACATAAGTCGGAAAACTACTTTATTTAAATAACCCGATAATCAGGGTTTTTTAATTGCGTAAAACAAGAAATATTAAATGATTAAATCAAAGTTTTTTTTTAAATTCAAATGATTGTTAAGTAACGTAATAATTCCAGTTCTAGAATTTTCTGATTTTAATAATCTTTTCATTAAATCTGTATGAAGCACGTCTGATATATATGATAAAAAATATTTATATTCAATGCATCTTAAATATTATAAATCAAACACGTACATAAGCTCGACCAAACATGACATTTTTACGGACACTAAAACAAAACGCGTGACATTAAAACATTAACGTGCCAATCCGCTCGTTCCAGGTCACGTAGTTGCGACGCTTATATCAATCCTAGCCATATTAGAAAGGTAAACACTATGTTCGATCACGTATCTAATGATAAACATCGACCAATATCTTATTTCATCTACGAATAATTATGAAACAAAAGTCGCGGGGCGTAATTGTTAACACAAAGACTGAATGAGACAATTTAAACATACACCTATACAAAATTAACAAACACCGGCACCTTTTGGACGGTTAATTGCAATATTAATTACATCGCAATTGCTGTCGCTCAGCTGAGACTTGTGCAGATGCATCTACTGAATATAGAAAGCTGGAAAGTGGGTGCGGTAAATGATATGTAGTTACTTACAATGGTAGTATCCTCATGTTCGTGTTGGAACTGCGCGTGTCGCTAGAGGCACTGCCGTTGATCCTTTCACAGCGGAGCGGCTGTGTGCAGGTCTATAGTGAACGGGGGCCACGCTTGGTCTGGCGTTCCAACGCAAGCACTTCGGGTACACTCCAAGTTATGTTGTCCCTGCACTGGTCCACCCGCCACCCCGGCATCATTTACCTGATTTATATGCGTAGAGGCGCGTACGACGCGACACATACCTCTCATTGTCCACATAGCGCCGTTTGGTAATTTGTAACCTCTGAAACACAGTAAATCCTGCTCTCTTACTATATAACGATAATTGAGAATTTTTAAGCATGATTAATGTTGTAACATGTTTACACATAAAATAATCGGTATCATTCCAGGCTTTTAGTTAACATTAATCGACATGAAGTTAAATATTTCAATAATTTATTATTAAAAAGTACAGCATTATTCAATATTATAAGTTTGTAATAATAAATCACATTTAATTATTTTTTTGATATATAATGCAAACTATATATTTCTAGAATAAAGTTTTAGTGAAATAGTCTGTAAATCGGTCATACAATTTAAACGAAGTTGAAACCTATTGAGACTGAGGCAGCCACTTTCATTAAGGTTAAAGGTGAAGATGACCCGGCAAGGCCTGTGAGGAAATATCTAATCGACCAACTGGTGATAATACAAAATGTACACTTGAAATCTACTATTATCCAACACATGTGATTGTTCATCGTTTATCATAAACATTGAAATGACTGTGTGTATTGTTATATCAGAAATATTTAACATTCAATATTATATAAGTAATTTTTATATAACGTCTCAAATTTAAAAGAATGATGCATCTCTTATTGACGGAGTAATCGCCACTCGCCACTCATCTCTGTTTGAGGCCTTTACTTTGACATCTTGATACGATACCCAGTTTATCCCTTTAATTGCTCGATGTAATTACGACGCGGTTTGCTTTTCCCTCTTTTTCCTTCAATCTTTCCTTCGATGTTGTTCCTAATATTAATAAAGCTGTCGAGTCATCAAGTTGTCCTATTATCCTTCCTCTATAACATCTTGGGGATTTAAAATTGTCTATATATAAATATTATTCTATATAATCTATCATAAATTTGGTGAATAGAAAGTATAAATGAACCTCACTTAGCATAGATTAAATGGCCATGCCAGTCAATTTAACTTAGAGTCGCCTACTTCATTCAATTCTTTTAATAGTATATACGAGTAAATAAATAAAAAACATACTACTCGCATGTATTCCACGAAGGTATAGGCAGAGATGCACCTCTACCTTATAATTATGACACCTTTAACCCTTATCTCGTCTTTGCATAGTATATTATATATACAGATATTTTACAAAACAACAAAAAAAAACATATCTCACGCCTGTATTCCCCGAAGTGGTAGGCAGAGGTGCAACTTGTGCACCCACATTTGTGCAAATGAAACCTTTTAGTTTTAGTCATAACCATAAAACTAAAAGGTTTCATTTGCCTTACGTAGGATGGTATCTTGTATCAGTCATGCATAGAACACGGTTTCAGCCATTTCTTTTTAAATCATCTTTAGAATAATAATTCGGCACAGACGACGACTCAATACTTACAATTTACTTTTCACGCTGTTAATACCTTACGAACAAAATACTTTCGCTTTTGTTGCCTTATGTAGCAACTTGCTATATTCGAAATCAATTGCAAGATCTGCTAATAAAAACGCATCACCGTATTAAAAATAAATGATGGTTTCCACCATTGATATTCGTTGGAACAAAACATTTTTGATTCTAACAATTTTTATCCTCGATATTACTTAAACAATATGTACTTACGAACATCCTACATCCTTATTTCGTCATAATGTTGAAATTAGACACTTATAGGACACAATAACGTATTTACTGAGTACACACTTAAAAAATATAAGGAAGATCAAAATAATACAAAGACAGGGGTAGAAGTTTTAAGCCAATGTTTAGTTACTCAATCGGAATATAAGCAAGTAAACAATTAGTTTACAAGCGTCGATACACTAGATCAGGGATGAGCAACCCGCGGCCCGCGGGCCGTATGCGGCCCTCGAGGCATGTAAAAATTTAAGTTATTTTTGCTTTTTTTTTTAAGTGACTATAAACAGTGTTTAAAGAATATCAAAAGTGTTTAGTTAGTTGTGAATCTCTTAAATACAAACATAAATAACGTTTCAAACATGGTTCGACTCTATTATATGTACTTTATTTTCTATATGGCCCTCTGTTTTTGAATCTGCGGCCATCTGACCAAAAAAGGTTGCTCACCCCTGCACTAGATACTGCTTTCTCAAGGTCGATTATACCATGGCCCTATTTATTTATGCCACGGAAATGTATCAAGTCCAAATAAAGTATCGCATAAGTGTTCGAATACTAAAGCCATATAGTTCTAATATTATAGCGCCAACCATAATATTAAGGTGTGTTTTAAGAATTTTTCGAGTCGTATGAACATTGCAAAAATTAAAAATATATTTGCAATTTTTTTTATTTATTTTCGAAGCGCGTGATAAAATAAAAATATTTTATAGTAATGTTTAGATCATTTAATACACTTTCAACTCTTAGGTATACTATCTAGAAGCGAAGGCACTTTTTGTTGTAAAGCGTAAAATAATTTTGTAATGACTGTTGCAGAATAACGATGTGGCAAAACGTAACGACACATGGAAATTCTTTCCACGCCTTTTGATGCCAATCAAAATTTAACACAATAATTAGTTTATTGTTAAAGCTTACGAAAGGCAACACAGTTATTGTTTAACTACTAATGAGCCTAATAGTAGGCATACTTTCACGCCTGCGCTTCTGAAGGGTTAGGCAGAATGTAACTATAATACATTCTATATCCACTTTTCACCATAAGTTTCTGTCTCACGATATGATAAAGGGCGAGCCTATTGCGATATCCGGTACAAATACCAGGATCCGGGCTGACATAAATTAAAAATCAATATAAATTCGATTGGCTACCGTACCGAATTTATGATCATAACTAGCAGTTTCCCGCGGCTTCGCTCGCGTTAAGAAGTATTATTATTAATTAGGTATAGTTTTTGCAGCTTTACTTTTGTTTACAAAACTTCTTTGTACACAATATTCTTAACTAATCTGTCAATAGGCGCTAAAACTATCAAGTTATTGGATGAACTTACTCGTGAGCAACATAAAACTGTCCATGAGAGAAGCAATGTCCTCACAACTCAATACCCGCAAATTTGAGTCTTTGCCCATGAGAGTTTTTATTGTCATGGCAAAGCCGACTTTTAGGGGAAACTGTGATCGTTTAACCACGTTAATATATAGGTAGTAGTAATTGTTGAAAATCCTTTCTTAGCAGATGCCTACGTCATAAAATCTACCTGCATGCCAAATTTTAGCCCGATACATCTAGTAGTTTGGGCTGTGCGTTGATAGATAGATCACTATGTCAGTCAGTATGTCACCTTTGAGTTTTATATATATAGATTTAACCCCATAGGGGTTGATTTTTATCAAAATCCTATTTTAACGTAAGTCTTCTTCATATTAGCTCTAATCTAATTTTAGTTCAATCAGTAGAAAATCCCCGACCCGGGTAAGACGTTAAACTGCGTCCAGAACCCGCCTCAGGATGGGCAGCAGCATCCTCGTAACAAGGTGGAAACCAACTGCGATCGCCAACCCGCCTGCCAAGCGTGGCGATTACGGCAATACCCCCCCCCCCCATATGATGGCATCCACAAAGGTTTGGCCCCCAGTGCCCGGCGGTCCCGCCGTTCCTGGCTCCGGTAGCGGTCAGGGTGACGGCGGGGCAGGGGGTGCTAAGAATCCCCGGAGTAGATCCGGCTACCACACACGACGACATTTGGCCCTGGCAACACTGAACACGCGCACACTGCGGACGGACGAGAGGATTGTTGAACTGGAAGAAGAATTGAGCAAGTTACGTTGGGACATTATAGGGTTGTCCGAGGTCCGAAGAGAGGGGGAGGACACGATAACCCTCAAGTCCGGCAACTTGTTCTTCTACCGGGAGGGCGACCAACAGTCCCAGGGTGGTGTCGGGTTTATCGTCCACAAGTCTCTCGTGAACAACGTGGTGAAGATCGAGAGTGTGTCGACTAGGGTAGCGTACCTTATACTCAGAATAACCAAACGGTATTCGCTGAAGGTCATACAGGTATACGCACCGACTTCGACGCACTCCGACGACGAGGTTGAAACTATGTATGAGGATATCTCACGAGCCATGCATAGTTCAAAAACCTACTACACCGTTGTCATGGGAGACTTCAACGCTAAAATAGGCAAGCGGTACGGGGACGAGCTGCGAGTGGGCAAGTTTGGACATGGATACCGGAATCACCGGGGCCACTTACTGGCCGGTTTCATGGAGAAGGAGGGACTCTACATGATGAACTCCTTCTTCAGGAAGCGAGACCACAGGAAGTGGACCTGGTTGAGTCCCGACGGTGTTACCAAAAACGAGATAGACTTTATCATGTCGACTAAGAAGCAAATATTCAATGATGTCTCAGTGATCAATGCGGTCAAAACCGGGAGCGATCACCGAATTGTCCGAGGCATATTGAATATTGATGTAAAGCTTGAGCGAAGTCGGCTGATGAAGTCTACGCTCCGGCCAGCACCAATACATGTCCAAAATCCCGAGAGCTTTCAGCTCGAACTTCAGAACCAGTTTGATTGCCTAGGAAGTAGCGTGGACGATCTAAACGACGGGTTCGTGCGAGCTGTTCAGACGGTGGGCTCCAAGTTCTTCAAGACCCACCGTAGGAATGCATCCAGAAAGCTTTCAGACCGTACTCTCGAGCTCATGAAGGAAAGGCGAGAAATGACCTTGCACTCCTCAGATGATGCTGAACGATACCGCCGGCTAAATAGACAGATTTCGAAGAGCATTAAACACGACATACGCCAATTTAATACAAACCGTATTAAAGAGGCCATCGAGCGGAACAAAGGCTCCAAAGTGTTCGCCCGAGATCTGTCTATTGGGCAAAGTCGATTGTCAAAGCTGAAGACTGAGGATGGCAGTGTTGTTTCCTCCAGACCTGAGCTCTTGAGTGAGGTTGAGAGGTTTTATGGACAGCTATATGCGGCATCGCACGAATCCGTCATGGATCTGGCTGAAGACCCGAGAGCCAGATTAACCCGACACTATACCGAAGATATCCCGGACGTCAGTCTCGACGAGATTAGTTTGGCCCTCAAACAACTGCACAACAACAAGGCACCGGGAGATGACGGAATAACAGCAGAATTACTGCGGGCAGCTGGAGAACCGGCTCTGAAGGTTCTCCAAAAGCTGTTTAATTCCGTCATCCTCGAGGGACATACACCAAAGGCATGGAGCAGGAGTGTGGTGGTTCTTTTCTTCAAGAAGGGTGACAATGCACTCTTGAAGAACTACAGGCCCATCTCACTTCTGAGCCATGTCTACAAGTTGTTTTCGAGGGTCATAACGAATCGT
>DWMW01000035.1:0-17627 GCA_018246335.1 Papilio thoas cinyras
GCAACATTTCATGATTCGAATGCATCATAGTATGTTGCGAAAGGTTGTATGTCTCGCGCCGAGTGACGTGGGCGGGAGGCTTTTGTAACTACGCTAGCTTGACACGGTCGTGTGCGACAACAAGACTGTGTTAGACTTATTAGAGGTATACAGTTGTATCATAGCTTTGTCCGATGCCGAATAATGTACGAATAGATGTTGTTGCTCGTTTTTGAAATTAAAAATAAAATTGACATATTTTTGTAAGAGACTCGTGGCCGGTTGTGGTCAAACATATCAAAATAAAACTTAAAGTTACTTTAACGAAATCAACATAAATATTTAACTAGCAGTTGATGATGTTACTGAAATAGAAACAAAGCAATTAATCGACTGATTCACGGGTTGCTGAGTCAGCAATTTAAACTCGACGTTCAGCTCGGCCTTTACACCGCACAAAGTCACTTCCACACTCATGTGTATGTGTGTATTCTGTATATGTTAAAGCCGGTTGTGTTGTACAACCATATTTATTTTACCTCGTTGGTTTAGAATTGTGTCATTGAATACTATAGTACTTTGAATCTTTACTCAGTAACAATATCATTTCCCGCTGTCTGTACGCTCGGATAGTTCATAAAGCACAACGGAAAAAAATCTGAAACTACTTATACGGTATATACGCTATTTCCCGAGTGAAGCCGGGTGGGGTCGCTAGTGTCCAGCGACCTATTTTGAACTATTTTCTAATAATAGCTATTGGTAGTTTATTTCGAAATCCACTAACAATTTAATATAAAAGATTCATTATTCAAGATACAACCCTACACATACTGAAGTGCACGTTACATTGAAGAGCGATATCTCCAGTATAATTTATACCGTAATAAAAAGTCGGCAATGTAATGGTGGCATGTGGTCTCCATTACGGGAGCTTACGACATAAAATCTTTTAATGTTTATATTTGATTCCGTTTTCGTGATACTGGACTCGAGTCATGAGTTCGTTTATAGTTAAAGGATTCGACTTATGTTGTATATAATGTGAACTTATTATTAAGTTTATGAATATAATCAAAATATGTATACTAAATATATATTTACCAAAAACACTTTCGTAGCAATCAGCCATTTTACATTCCAAATTGTGCGCAAAACATTTCTAAATGATCGACCCATCTTCAACACTCTCATACACTCACTTCACGTAAATAAAAACTTTACTAAAAAGATTAAGCATCAGCCTTTATATGAAATTGAAAAAGACTTCTCATAAATTACTCTACAATGTTCTTTCCTTATTCCAAAGAAAAAAACAAATATTTAACAGCAATTAACCACAGATTATAACCAATGATTTGACAAAATCACATCACTATCAGCACTTCGATCAATTAGATATAATTTTTTAGAAACACAAACAAAAACACTGTCCAGACATTTCGTGTAAATAATTTTCTTTAACACACTCAAGTCGGTCCGCACAAATGATCGTGCAGTGCACAAAACACTGGTGTAAACATACATTAGACGCAGTAAGAGGTTTTGGAAAGGCACGGGGCAGTCACCGAAACGGCAAGAGGACCAGCTTTGCTTTCTAAGCACGTCACTACTTGATGGAGCCTATTATTATCATTTACATAATTCAAAACATCTTTTACACGAACACATAATGAGATGATTTGCTTAAAATATAAATAAAAAGCCTAATTAATAAAGAACTTTGAAGAATATAATTATTTAACTAGAAATAGTTTTTCTTTTAAATATTACAGCAGCCCGAAGGTTCGAATTTCAGCCCGACATGGCGAAAAGCATACCCTCTATCACATTATGGAATGATAAGACATATGCAAAATGTTGCGCACCTTTGCCTACCCCTTCAGGGAGCACAGGAGTGAAGTATGTTTGTTTTTAATTAAGAAAAAATTCTCTCCGGTCACTGACACTAACTCATTATTTTAAGCATAAATAATTACAGCCTAAGTAGAGGCAACTTAGCAAATAATCGTCGGAGCATAAAGTACGATGTAAGTATTGCGGTATTTATATAGAATTTTTAATTTGTTAGCGCACAGTTAATTTAAACTGGCCTCTAACTGTAACCGAACTTTTTGTGATGAAAACATAAGTCAATGTTCGAATGCAAAAATGCTTAGGTGAAGAGTTGTAGACAAATATATAGGTACATAGACACACAAAGAGCGTTTTTGTTAAAGGTATTTGATCAAAACCACGATATAACTTTGCTCGGTCCCGGATCGAACTCGACACCTCTGAAATGTAGCCGGACGTACTAGAACGGAGCCACTGAATAATGAAAACTATGCGTATCGCAAAAAAAGAGGGGAAGCGAGTCCTATCTGTCTTCTTAAGCTCAAATAGAGGATGTTTTAAAAGCTAAAAGCTTAGAGCTTTAATCCCAAATGCAGTTCTCAATTTCATCTAAAAGCTCAGTGCAATTTTTATGTATTAAAAATGTAGGTCAAGTGCGGGTTAAAAGTCGTCGGGTCAAGGCAGATGGGACGCAGCGCGGAGCTTTTCGCTCTCTACATATTATCCTGCATATGTATAATATAGACTAGTCAGATTCTAGATGAAGCTTAAACTTTACGTTCAAAGTTTTGAATGTTTCTTTAATCTAATAATTTCAAAGTATTGAAAAATGGTTTAATGTAATATGAAAAATACTTCCTTCTATATTAGAAACGTACACGACCAAATAAACATTAATTTTTATTTGTATAGATAACAAGTAAACGCCTATAACTTAGGATTTAAAGTTACGACCTAATAAAACCCTCGTAGAATTCTAATTCTTGATTCGAGAGGATGGAGGCTTCTGAAAGTTAGTTTTTTCGTGGAAATAATTGTTTTTAAGCGAAAAACCACAAACTGAACTAACCAAACAAAAAACTTGCTTTATATTATGTACATGTATGCTCAATATATGCAAAGTGACAGTCCAAGTCTAGTAATTCCTACATCGCCCACACATCGGATAGAGTTACAGATCTCATGTATCGGCGACAGTCCTAATAAGGAAGAAGCTTTTTAAAATTTAACTTGAATAAGTGAAGTTTTATCTATCTACAAAAACATACTTCACGATTCGAAGGGGTAGGCAGAGGTGCAACGAGTGCATCTCATTTCGCCGTTCGTTTTTCCGTTCCATGATGCGACAGGAAGAACCTATCGTCGTATCGGGCACAAATTCTAACCTCGGCTTAGAGTTGAAAAAAACGTGTTGATTTTTTTTAATGTCTTGTGTCACAATAATTACGCTCATTTTGTTTATTTGTAATAAACTTTAGCCAAATCAATAATGCTTTAACGTTAAAAAAATCTTTTTGTTTTATAATTAATCGCGAAACTCAGACGACATAAAAAAAAATCTTTTCACAAACAAAAATATTCCGACTTCATTCTTTATTAACGGTAGACATCTTTTGTTCATAAGAAAAACTTATTAAAACTTTGATCATGGTATAAATTATATTGCGGACTTACAAAACAAGGTCCTTTCTGTGTAATTAATGTTCGTTAGTCTATGGTGCCAGCGCTACCTGATGACTGTATAAATTAACCTTTTTTTATTAAATCATTCAATAAACACATTCAAGGATAAAAGATACAGAAAGATTTAAAGAAGGTAACTCTTTGCCCATTAGCAACTACTTCTTCAACACATTAAAAAATTCAATAAAATTTAATTACATTAAAAAGACAGTAAAATCTATTTATCTGTTACTGTAAAACACGCGGTAGTATAATTCTACTTCAGAAATATAGATTCCGCGTACATTTATCTATCTCTCTCTCTCTCTCTCTCTCTCTCTCTTGCTCTTCCTTTTCTTTTAATCTATATCTAGATAATCTATAGATCTAATTATATTAAGATTGTTTTTGGTACAAACTGTATTATTTAAATTGAATTATTGGGAAGCCATTTAGTTCGCTAAATCCACAAGGCACGATAAATTTTATTGCATATTTTATTAGCAATTTGCAAACGATCCGCAATCCAATTATTGTATAAAAAACCTGATAGAACCGGTTCGCGACTTGTCAAGAATTCGACATGTTTTATTAAGAACAAGTACGATTTATTTTGGTATGAATTACTAAAAGCACAAGCAGATCCGTTTAATTCAAAATAGAGGAAAAAGATCTGTCTGTTTATACCTCATTAACATTGAAAGTATAACAAAAAAGCTTTTTAACGTAGTTAAAAACCAAGTCTATATATAAAAATCGATAAATGTTAAATGAAATTAAAACAGATTTATAAATTTCGATGTCACTGTAAACAGTTGAATTATTTTAGATTAATAAAAAGAAACTCTTTTCCAGAAAACATGATTCGCTTTAAAGTCAACTTTAAGTTAACAAATATAACAATGTTACATAGTGTTACTTAGCTATAACTTAAGACAAAGACATTGCCATGTGTTCGAACGACAACAAAGAAATATTTAAGCTTTTATACCTTATTATACGGTAAACAGTAATATTGTAAAAAGACAATACTTTGTTTAATGCAATAGGAAAGTCCATAATTCTAGTAGAATAAGAGGTTTTAATATATTTTTGAAGTAAAACAACATTGTAAATAGATTGTAGAATTGATTAAAACATATAAGGAGTTACATTATCTGCTTGTATTAAAGTTTTATATTCAACTCAATGTCACACCACACAACCAGTCGTTATTGATTCGACGGCGGGATGACTCACGGGCAATAAGCCCGAAGCCACTTTAACGCCTTATTCCAAAAAAAAATAAAAGAAATAACTAAAACATCGCTCGTAATACACACGAAAAAACATATGACACTTTCCTTCAATTCGAACAACAGTTTTACATTTAAAAACAAAAATAAAAACCACTTTTTAAAATCAATGTGGATTAATAAATTATTGAAACATATAAAAACTCTTTACTAAATTCACACTGTCAATTTGGAACACACAGGAAATAAAAAAAAAAAAACCTGCACGGAGCGCGTAAAGTTTTCAAATTTCGAAGCGTGCGAGAGGCGACCGCATATCGCGGTGGAAGATGCCGACTGAGTCATCCCATCTCATCGGATCGGAGAGAATCAAATGCGTTAACGATCACTACAGAAAATTTATATTAGTAGTTAAAAGTTAGATTTAATATTTACTTAATGTAAACGATAAACGTTGTCTCGTTAAATAAACTTTGTTAACTTCATTATTTTATTCTTTAAGTCGATTAGGTAAATGTTAATAATGAATATATTCTTTAACTTGTAGCAATAATTGTCCAAACCTTATAACTTGCAACTATAATTATTTCTTAAGACAAAAAATAACTCATAAAATTTAATACTTAAATTAACTGACAGCTTAAATGATGTAATTTGAACTTCAAATTATTAACAAAAATGTATACATTAATGTATTAGTAAAATATATTTTAGATATGTATAAAAATCTATCACTATCTCTGTTCACCCCTTCAAAAGAGTGAGAGTTATGTAAGTGAACTGCATCAGTTACGCAAGCTTCGTACAATGTAAGCACACGCACTGCGCTCTGGTAGCTTTGGTCGCGTCATCGCAGACAGAGGCGTATTGTGAGGTATTTATAATCGTAAAGGAATCTAATATGCTTCAATGTACTTTTAAATTCCGCGACATATTGAAGTCCTCTTTGTTCGGCGTTAAGTAATATTACGTAACTTAGCGGTAGCTTGAGAGCTTTTTGTGAAAAGTAGCAAACATGCAACCGTATTCATTTGACGGCGACCGCTACCAAATCTGTAGTATTGAGTTGCAAATCCATTGGCTAGCTTTAATGGATAGGGGATAGACAGCAAATAAGATACATTTTTAATCTTTGTACATTATTTTTCTTACATTCCTAGAATTTTTGATTCGTATCTTGTAAAATAACTTACTAATATTTTTTTTAACCAATTTTAGTAAAACTAAGCTTTAAGATTCTAACGCACGAATATGTTTCGTAGTCCGTACTCTTAACCATAACGGTATTTGCGCTTTTTATTTTGTTAAAACGTTATTTAAAATAAGAAGCGACTAAATCAGTGAATTGTCAATCAGAAAATATTTTATTGTTGTATGTTCCGTCAAAAGTAAATTACTTTTTGTGTCAGCGAGTAACTTAGGCTGTATTTAATTTTGTTATCTCTACGACAAGTAGTAAGTTTATATGTATATTGTTGATTAAAACAGAAACTTAACAAAAAAAAACTAAAAGAAAGAACTGATCGTAAGGGAAATGAGTCAACGTCGACAGACAGGAAAAGAGCTCGACTGTCTGCGATTTGAATTTGTGTGAATAATAGTACATTCATGTGTTCATTTTAATATAATACACTAGCTGTGTCCCGCGGCTACACTTAGCGTTTGTAACATAAGTAGACATACTAATATTTTTAACGTAGATTGTTCCCTAGAGCCTCAAAACTGGACCTTCCCTGATGAGATTCATATTTGAGGATAGCTTAAATATTAATGATTTGATTAAGAAGGATTAATTCATACCCTATCAACACTGCTGTAAATAAATCTTAACCGCCTTCCTTCAATTCTTACATCATTCACCATCGAAGTCTTTGTATTTTTGTCATAAACATCACGTATGAACCAGCGGGACACAGCTATGTTATACAGGTCGAAGCGACATCGTAATATACTCCAGTGTACCTAAATAGTGATTCAGTTCAGTCTAATAATTTAGGTCCGCGACCACTGTAGCGTGAGGCTGTGATATTGTATCCGAACCTTCAAACCGTCTCGTTACAACGGATAAACAGGTCAAGTACAAGTGTCGTAATGTCTTTTTCTCGTATAGATTCCAATATATGGAAAAATATATTGTTAATCAGATATTATTATCAGAAACAATTATTTTATTAAAATTTTGTATAATTGTGAAAACACGGTAGTTCCTTTGACATTACTCTGTTCAAATATGTACTTGAGTAATTAAAACGCTTAATACTTTTGATAATTTAGTGGTTTCAGAGCAAAAGTTGAAATCTACAAAATGCTTAGTCATTTCATTGCAAAAACACTGTCTCCGGTAGTCGTTTTCTGATCTCTTTTCAAACGTATATTTATATACGACACAAAATGTCATCCAGTGAAAGTATGTTTAATATAACATTATCAATATTACTTAACTTGAAATATTAACAAATCATTCCGACTTGAGTACTGTATAGTTACTTGAATTTCTAAAGATGACAATGTAGTTTTATGAGTAACTTTCGAAACTGAAAGTCTATACCGATTATACTGTCGTAATCGAGGCGATGATTATTACATTTTGGTCACATATGTATAAGTCAATTGAAATGTTTACAGGATTTTGTAATAATTGTAAAATGCTCGCTAGATGGCGCTTTTTATAATTACGATCATTATTAATTTTATTAGTACGAGCGCGGAAAAGTTGGTTATAAATATATGTCATGTATCATCCAACATAAAATTATAGTCATAGGAAGAACGAGTTTAATTAAAAAAAACATTTAATGAAGTAGAAATAAAAGTAAATTTCTATCAAGATAATAGATGTCGCTAGTACCAAAGCAGTTTATGAATGTTCTTACTTCTTACAATTGAAAATGTGTATTTATAAACAATATTTGAATATTTACTACCATATGTACCCTGTGTACACATTGATAAAATGTTCTCGCCTTAGGGGTACGCATAGGTGCGACTATTGCACCCACATTACTCCGCATGGTTTGCCATCTCAATATGTGATAGAGAGGCCAGCCTATCGCCCAAGTATCTTATAATAACTGAACAAAGGCAACACTTACCCTGTGCGATGCGGCGACCTGGGCTATCCCTAGGGCACCGGACCGCTCATCTCCGGACTCATCCCCGGACCTCTCCCCTGTGAATACGGAGTCGTGGGACACCGACAACCCGCTACCGTATGCGCCCTCTCTGAGAAATAATACACCAATCTGTACTAACATTTTAATGAGTTCATTTTATTGATTTGAATAATTATTGGAAAGTGTTTAAATGTTTTACTCTCCCCTTGTATTCACTAAAGTTTCACTTCACAGTCGCTAGTCTCACCATAAATCCTGCAGTCCTTAACTAACAAAAGAACGCTACCGGACTGAATACTACAAAAGACTGCACTTTGATTGTTTTGGAACAGAGATAAACCGTGTCTCTAAACACTTTCGTGCGCGAATACACGAGCTCTCACTGAGGAGTGTTAAGGACAGACGTGCACTATGAGCTTTTCGCCGTTAATGTTCTTTATTTATTATTAACAAAAAGTTACAAATGAGTATTCGGGTCTGAGTTAATTATGTCGCTCTAAAATGTAATAATTTTTCATTACGTAGCTCAATTATTAAGGAAGATTATAAACTATTCATCACGCTATGACCATAAGGAGAAAATCGATGCAAGTCAGGTGCAAGGGCAAGTCCCTCAACGTCACTTGTACAAGTCAAGTGAGATGTGATAAGCGGTGACGTGATGGCCCGGTACTGACTTCCTGCGCGCGTGCCGTTCCGCGTCGAGGAGCTCGCTGGTGGAGCTGCTCTTGGGATCCGGGTCGGCCGTGCGCGACGAGCTGCCACGCCGCCGGAACATACGCCGCAGCCCCCGCAGGAACCGCCCCGTCCGACCTTCGCCTGGAAACAAGACCAATAAGTGTTAATAAAGAAACCAAAAGTATGAAATTCGTGCCCGATAGAGCTTGGCTTACTCTACTCACATCTCTTATCACATCGGGAACACAGAGGTTGCGAACTTTATGTAGTAGTAATGTACATAAGGCTTACCATTTGAAGTGTTTTGCGGCGGCCGGTAGGGCGGCTCCAGCGAGCCCTCGCGCACGCATGACATCAGCCCCGCGCCGCCGCCCGACATCCGCCCGCCCTGCGACACAACAACAACATTAACAACAATAAAACTAAGGAGTAAATCTTCCAAATATATTTTGTCTTCTGTCTGTATGGCTCTAGTGCTTAAAAATATTATTGAAAAAATGACATACGATATCGAAGCTAAAAATTAGACAGTAAAAATTGCTTTAACACTTCTAGAAATTACAATAAAAACTTCATTTACCATGATTAAATATATTCATACCCTATCCCAATATATTAGGACCGTATAATCAAAAGACGATTAAGAAATTAAACAGCAATGACCTAACAAACACGTTATCATTGATGAACCGAGTCCTCCCTCCAAGGTCAGGGTCTACCGCAGAAGGTCAAGGACATTGTCCCGATCGATACGGATGCTGCGACGGACAGAGAAGGCTCTATAGATGTGAGAGGGACAGAGGAGGGATTGTGTAGCTGTGCCATTAACACGTCGTGTGAAGTGACCCGAAAATATTATGCTACTGCTATGGAATGTTAGTATAGAATATCAGATCTTAGGTTTGAATTACATATTTGTTTGTAGTCGGTAAAATCCTATATGATGTATATGAAAAGATTTAATATAGTCTAGGCTATATAATTTGACTACTTATCCCAAGCTGTGGAAACACCATAAAGGATTAGGTACTTAAACGAACGGCTGTACGTAATGTCCCTCACACTAACCGCACGTCGTTTGTTTACATTCAGACATCGTCTAAACGGATTACACGTGCCTCTAATGCGATAACTACAGTTCATACATACATACAGACAAGCTCTATGTGGTGCTCTGTATTGTTCTATGTCTTCTATTGTTTTCATTTTATGTTCTACAACATTTCCTTAGCATCTTAAGCTTGTGATTTGATGAACTCGTGTTTGACTTCTCAAAACTTGTCATATCGCTTGTGCATGTGCCAACTGTCCAAAATGACACGTCCAGTCCCTTTACAAACTAACGAAGTTTACAATATCTCTCAATCTTAAGAAACATGAAGGAGTCGTTGAAACATAAAAACCCATTACCATGCAACATCTCTACCATTCTAGTTGGATATTTTCTATTGTATTTTTTCTGTATGAAATTGCTTTTCTTCATATCGAATTAGATCAAATTGTGAGTTCATAAAACAAGGAAGCTCGTAAACAATGAAGTTCGTGACACACGGTCGTCACTAATGTTTACATAACTGCATGTTGCAACCGGGCTGAATAAGATGTTGCCCAAATCAGTTCAGACACTGGAGCGTTACGTAACCTGGGAACTAGGTCTGACTGGCGGTATTGCGATCATCTTTACCATTGTTATCGAGCATAAATTCCAAACTCCGGGCTGATATTAAGTTGAAAAAACTTAAATATCACTTTTGCTCGACCGGGGAGTAGAACCCTGGACCTCAGCAATCTACCCGTTTATAGCTGCGCCACCGAAGTAGTTCTGTCTCTTACATATTCATAGAAACATATCAGAAGCATTTACAAATTAAATGAATACGATGCTTTGTTGTATTTCGACGTGGCCCGGTCTCCTTGACCCCTTTACCGGGCAATCGGAATTTCCAAACAAACAGTACACCAGGTCTTGCTATTTTTGGCTTTGTTTAAAGGACACGTGTGTTTAAATTCTTTACGTTCAAAGAACTGTTTACAGAGTACTAACAGTTTTTCAAATAGTCACAATATACAATATTTATTCTCTTGAATTGGCAGGCATGAGTGTAACAGACGAAGTCGAATCACAAGGGCCCAAGATATACAAAAGATTTCTTGATATTTGTATAGTTTTTGTCAGTCCAATCCACAAAAATTACATTACAGTACATATTTTTAGCATTTACTTTTATCACATTTTTGAGCAAGGAAACTTAGCGACAAGCATTGAATATTTAAGACAGAGCAGGTGTTCCCCGAGTTAATAGGTACAATTCATTTTACACGGAGAGGTTAAGAGCTTCCGAAGCGTGCGGTCGTCTTAATGATCTTTACGGTCTCTATTACGAGAAAATTATAACGTATTTCAATTAATTAAAATAATCTGTTATATGTAATGTAATCCATTACATGTAACAGATTATACGAACAGGAAACAACGTAAAGGAAATGCCGTAACCGCAATTGAAATCTGAAACTCCCGCCCTTTACTTTCTTGTTCCGTTGTCAGGGTTGCTGATATATCTATTTAGATCATTACGTAATTATTATACATTAATTAATTATTACCAATTATATTTCAATACGTATCCTTTTTTCCTCCATTCCTTTAACTAAAATCAAATCCATATAAAATATTAAATTTGAATTCTTCCTGCAATTGTAGGTAAGTTAATTTAGTAATAAGTAATTAAGTGTAACCTTGTCCCGTAGCTTAGATTTCACTCATTGATAACTTACCCGTAGGTTTCAGGGGTGTGTTTGGAACCCGGTTGCCATGGTGACCGGCGACCCCGCGCGACCTGCGAACAAGGAAACCATTTGAATACGATGTCTGACTTTCTTGACCTTTGGAGGTGGTTGTACACTACATATGTATTATATAGATATGAACTAACGATTCACGTTA
The DNA here is from genome assembly GCA_018246335.1 of Papilio thoas cinyras. Lineage (NCBI taxonomy): Eukaryota > Metazoa > Arthropoda > Insecta > Lepidoptera > Papilionidae > Papilio > Papilio thoas. Next base: position 11,448 of record DWMW01000035.1, read on the forward strand.
TGTATGTAACCTTTACCCAAAGGCAACCATAAGGAAATGTTTTTATTTTTAAACTACATAACATATTTCAATGCGGTTTTACCAATAAAAAAAAATAAGTAGGAAGGTTAATACGTGCATATTATAGTAGAGGAAAGCTGACAATGTCCGCGCGAGGGGGTGGATAGTATTACATAAAATACGTTGCATTATCATTTTCATTATATCATCAGTGTATCGCGCTTGAGTAAGATACGCTTTCTATTTTCATCTTATTCTTTAATAAAACAGATAAAATAAATCCATTTTCTTCTTAATCTCCTCTACATTAGCGCTACAGTCGTGAGGTTTTAATAAGATTAACGGCTCCCACTCCGTCTTTGTTTCAATTAACCCACAAACAACAAGAATAATCTTTTTTCGTAGTTATTTGTCTGCTTAATATTATCTTTGGTTTTGTATTGCATTTGGATTCCGTCTACAAATAATTATTAGTCTAAGACAGGTGTCATTCCACAGACTGTAAACGCTTTAAAACAGTAGGGGTACCGCAAAAATTGTAAAGTATAATCGTGACCCGGCAACTTTATTCAAATCGGGGCCTCTCTACGCCGTAATTAGTTTTTCACTGGTCGAGGCTACAGCATTGAATTAGACGAGCCGTCGAGAAATAAGAATATTCATGCTCTGAAAATCTTAATTACGAATTACAATGGCACCGTTTTGACAGATGACGTTTCAGAACTGTAAATAATTTCAAATTTTCTTTATGTTAATATTTTTGAATGTTAATATTTTATACTTCGAGTAAACTCTTTGAAGAATAAACCGATGCTTTTAATGTCGTCGAAACATGATTATTCAGTGCTTTGTCTATTTCTGAAATACCTGACGTCACTAGATAAACCGATGACCTAGATCTGCGCTCGCTCTGTCACGCCTCGTCCCCTCCCGGCCGCCGCTTTCATGTTGAAATAATACTTTTAATTAATCTTTAATTAATAAGGTTGTCCAATCAACGAATTGACACATCCAAACTCTAATACCACATATTGTGATTGTAAATCTTCCTTACACAGTAGGATACAAAGTCGCTTCCTGCTCTCTGTACTCATGGATCTTTCAATTTACACATCGGATTTTAATGTTGTTTTCACCAATTGATGTTCAGTATCCGTGCGAAGGCGCTATCTTACAAATGATTATTTGTTCTTTTAATAAATGTCAATCGTGACAACCCTAGTTGTGTCCCAAGCTTTACGCTCGCTCACTCGTTTTTGCTTGAAGCCAATGAACCGCCTTGGCGTGTACCGCTATCTCCCGTCATTACGGACTTTATTGTCTTCTCAGGAAGGTTTACTTTCGTTTGTTCCGTGTTAGATAACTTTGTACGTTTCCTATGTAGTTTTATCTCTAAGTTCAAGGTTTGATGCACCGTTCGCGCGTTTTTACTTCGGCAGGGTTTTAGTAGTAAATGTTATTTACACGTACTGTTTTTACGTTTATATACGTTTTACATACTATGATTAAAACATATTTCATATAATGTTTAAATTTGGTATACCAATTTTAGTTTTTAAGGTGTTATATTGTGTTTAGTAAGTAAATAAAAACACTTCAACACTTAATGTACTTATTTTACTCCATGTAGGATAACTTGATAGCAGTAAAATATCTGATTAAAATAAACACGTAGCAAGTGGTTTTCTAAGTTGTATCGAAGCCTCGCTTGCTTCCGAGCACGTCAAGAGGCATCACGGCAACTTGAAGAACCTGCCAAGAGGTAAGTGCATTGAGCTGGAAACCTTCAGGCGCTGTACGACTACTTGTGTTACGATCGTAGGGTTGGCAAAATTGTTCAGATATATATTTTTATGGTTTTAAAATTAAAATTTTAACATCACTTTCCTTGATATTTTTCTTGCTTTATAACCTTAGTAATTAACCTAACGGTTACTTTAAGTCCGCGATAGGTTTGTCCCCTATTGAATTATGCGACAAATACATTTGGCGAAAAATGGGTACACTGGCTATACCTGCCTATCCCTTCGGGGAGCACAGACCTGGGTTTTTTACCGTTGTCATTTCATACCGCGTTCATTTTGTTACATTTTCTTTTTGTCAACCCTATTATAGCGGGATACTGAGACTCTTAATGGAGATTAAAATAGACGCTGTCGACTCGAAGCGATCTCCGCCGCGTTCCTTTTGATATTCTACTTGAAGATATTTTCGCTACCAATTTATCTTAAGTGTATCTCGAAATTTTAAAATGTTGCTAAGTGACGTTGACGTCGTCTGAAAACCTTTTGTCAGTCAAATTTACAATAACAAGAGATAAGTGTTTGAGAGTCATCTCTGGAATTAAAGACTAGACTATTAAATTTTTATTCGCACGTCTGTGGGAAGTACAAATGCAAAGATAAGCAGCAAGGTGGATCCAGTGCATCTATTTTCGCCATTTGTAGTGACGGGGGAAGCGAGGGGAGGGGGGGGGCCTATCGCCACTATTTCACATTGTCCAACTTGCTTTTCCCTCTCTTAATTGATAAGCGAAATTTCTTTCTCTGTCTACCCTTATTTATTAATAATAAGGTCTTAATACCTAATGTCATTCGGTTTTAATTATAAATCCATTATTTACAATACTATAAAATGTAAACACCTTGTTCTTATTCTCACATATTGAGGTCAGCAGAATTACAACAAAGCACACATCAGTTATATCGTCGTAGTAAAATGTTGCAACATACGTATTGTTGGACTTAATGAAATTAACAACGTAACTGTCTCGACCTCGACGAAAATTGTAAGCGCTTAAGTTATTTGACTTTATACAAACTTGATTTCTTAAGTTATATGCGAAGCATTTTAAATATTCAACAGTCTTCATTATTGCTCTAACTTAAAATATAAATCTTAAAACATATCAAATAATAAATGACCGATTTAAGTTTGCAAATATTAAAAATGTCCTGTACAATCTTAGTTCAACTCTTTAAAACTAGGTTAACGGTCCGTCAACTGACGGGTTGGGCTTTCAAAGTTTAATTTGAACTTATAACAAGGTAGAAACCAAACCAAGTGTTAAATTGATTGAGTTAAAGCCTCAGAGATGAATAGATTAAACTATTTGAAGGGCTTAAGGATTGAATAGGGCTGTTCCTATCTTTCGTATGGATTAGGAAGTAATAGACAAGTTCAAAAAAGAAAAGTAACATATTTAACTGAGAGATAAAAATGTTGGTAAATGATTTTTGTATTTGCACAAAGATCTGAACAAGAGCACAAAGAAATGAACAATTGTAATTTATAAACCATAATACTTACTTTGGTTAGAGGAAACCAATGAATCTTGGAGATTTAAATAAATTAAACGATTAATTGAATTCGTAATCTAATTTCACTTACAAAGTTAAATGGCGGCCGCGACTGGTGTATAATTTGTAAACGTTATTACTAAGTCAAATGAAGGCAATTTGGTTTAACAGTTTGCCGGTTCGAGGAGTTCGGGAACTGTTGATGAAATTGAAATATCAATAATGGCTTAAGTTCGGAAACTATATTCACATTGTTTGCTGTATGAGAAAACAGATGTTGCACTTATCATGCAAAGATACGTTTAGGAATTTAAGGTATAAATGTATAATTAGATTTCAAAAACGTATTTGCAATGTAAATACAGTTATGACATAACTACTCTAGTACTTTACTAGAGTTGTTCAAGTTAAAGGAATCGTTTATTTTATTATTAATAAGAAATAAACATCATTAACGGTTAACAGATAAGTGTCGCTACATGTTCAAGCCGTTTCGAAATAACGTATAATCGAACGCCCACAAATAATGACTACAGGTGCAATTACGCGCGGAATGCGGGGCGAGCGCGCGCGCTGGTCCTTATGAATTATTTATAGCAATGGTTGCCCAAGCTTAAGATGTTGCTGGGAGAATACTTTCTGTAACATAGTCATATAAAAATTTACTGATATAACGATAAATGTTAATTTAATGTATCTATTGAACAATGCCCCAGAAGTATGCAATATGTAGAACTGCCGCTACTATTGTTTCCAACAAAGAAGGCACTTTCATTATCAGGATCTTCACTGATTTGAAAGCAATTGCGGCGCCCTATAGAATTGTCTAATATTTTTTTTTATAAAATAGGAGGGCAAACGAGCAACGGGTTGCATATGGAATGATCGCCGCCCATGAACATCTATAACACCAGAGGAAAAGGTACACTCGCTTCTTGTCGTCACCCATGTCGTCATGGAATGGAATATAGGGAAATGTGTGTGTGTTCTAATTCCAGCTGCCGTCCTACTTGAACGACTACAGTTTCAATGAACTTTAATAAACAAAAACGACAATATGTCAGGCCACCAGCGACTAAAGGTCAAACAAATGTCAAGTCATAAATATGACGGCTTTATAGCATCTAACGTAAAGTAAATGACTTTATAGAAAACATTTTGCCGAATATTTATCTATGTTTTATGTCGAATACAATTTATTAGCATTTAAGCTAGAAGTGCATAATGATAGAGTGGAACTCGATGACGACACAACACAGTGCTTTCGTTACTTTTATGTTGTTGTCCTTCAAACGTAGGGAACACATTTGCTCGTTGCAGATGTCTATGGATACTTAACATTAGAAGTACCGCTTGCTAGTTTGCCACCTACTTCTATAAAAACAAATAAAATAAGATATAGTATTAATGAATTAGTAACATCATGTGCAAGCAGTGCGCTTGTGATTTCATTTTCTCCGCAATACCGTGAAACTGCTCAACCGTCAAGTCCTTACTAGGAGCGATCTCGTGGACAGATAGATACACAATGATAATATGTATAGTAATGCACTTTCGATCTGACATTAAGCCGACGTGGAGCTGAATTAAAAAAAACTTTATAAAAATGCATTTCGAAATTCTGAAACCTTAGAGTGTAGTAAGATGTTAAAATATTTGCAGTACTTGGTGATATTTTATACTTCAAACACTTGGTAACCACTAAACAAATACCTACAGCAAAATTAAGTGATTTCATAGCTCTACGGTGAGGCTGTTGGCGGGACTTGGATTACTTAACCCAGCCTAGCTCTCTGAAGAAACTTTCTTGAATATGATCGATAACATAAAAAAATAATGCCGTTAGACTTCTGACTGGTTCAAAAAATAATATGCAGAAGAAGAAATAACAAAATTCTAAATTCAAAAAGTTTCGAGTAAAAGAAGACAGCCAGTTCCTTTGCCTCGTCTTGGAGCCACTGTTATGCTACGGTATGCTCTAGTTTAAACTATAGATAGTATAGTGGAGCATGCTCACCTCGGATCGCTATTTTTAACAAAAAATGCTCATTTGATATGGCCGTGAACATAATCGATTACAGTGTTAAAAAAGTGACAAAACCCGTCTACATACAGAGCGGCTTACACTGTCCATCTCTTGGTGGTACAAATATAGGACACGGTATTCAGTTGTGTTACATATATTGAAGTACGATTAAAAAATTCCGGACCCTTCGTTTAAACGCTAATACGATTCTCGTGAATACATTCGTAAGAATAAATTCGATAACCATGAATTCATAAATCCTGGCATAATAAGTTTTATTTTTATTCGGAATACAATAGGATTATGGCCACCCTACATTCACGATGTTTACGCGCCATCTACCGTGAATATTGCCTACAAGATTGCGGGCGTCTCATTTTCAAGAGATTTTCGAAATTATATATCATTACGCAATTTCAATCTTATGTCATTACACACTCGATTCATTTTAAAAAATTACACCATTACGATTCATGGTTCCCTTACACTTGAACTCGTAATATACATGACCTTAAATCAATACATGTCTATACATTTTTTTTTTCATTCGGATACATACATAGTTAACATCAAATTGCATGGTAGGTAAATTACTTGACCACTATGTGGTGACGTTACCAATTTGGAAGTAAATATTGTCGCGAGCTACTTCCTCTGTATATCCTCAGTATAATTCTCACTCATTTTAATGAGTATAAACTGTAATTCCGTTGTGTAAGATGGTCCAGTGAATTTTAACGATATGTTTACATATCAAAGTTAGTTTCTCGCCGCAACTGAACCGCGACGCGTGCCTCGCTTTCTCCCGCGGTCCGCTCTGATGATGTCTCAAGGAGCTGGACAATTATTAAAAAA
>DWMW01000036.1:0-17116 GCA_018246335.1 Papilio thoas cinyras
GCTTTAGCGCCTAATGACAGATTAGTTAAGAATATTGTGTACAAAGAAGTTTTGTAGGACCTAATTTTTTACACACTAAATAAAAGTAAAGCCGCAAAAACTTTACCTAATTAATAATACTTCTTAACGCGAGCGAAGCCGCGGGCAACAGCTAGTTCATATATATACTTACAACAGGGACACCGGCGTGGGTGTGCTGACCGGGTTGGACGACATCCAGCAGCTGCTAGACGACCACATCCTGAAGTCGCAGACGATGCGCGGCTCGCCTTACGTCAAAGCTTTCGAGACTGATATGGTGGCGTGGGAGGAGAAACTCATCAGCATGCAGGACATACTGGATCAGTGGTTGCAGGTACTGCGCCATTATTAATCCACGCTTGGCTAGGGCAAAATACTTCTCGTTGTTTGTAGTACAAGGGAGGGGTTTTAATTTTGCATTGAATTTATCAGTGTGGCACCAGAGGTACCAATTTCGTACTTTTTTAACCAAACTCTTCTCTTTTTGCTGTATCTTATATATATGATACTTTAGAATAATTTAGTAGTAAATATTTTCGCAAACCATGTCCGAAGGAAATTGTTTGATTACCTTAAATATTAATTTTGTCTGTGCCAGTGTCAAGCGACTTGGATGTACTTGGAGCCGATCTTCTCGTCGGAGGACATAATGCGTCAGATGCCGACGGAGGCACGTAACTTCCGCGACGTGGATAAGGAGTGGCGCGTCGTGATGCTGTCGACGCAGAAGGAACCCCTAGTGCTGCAGGCGACCGACTTCCCCGGCCTTCTGAAGAAAATGAGGCACAACAACGCGCTGCTGGATGACATACAGAGAGGACTCAATGACTACTTAGAGAAGAAGAGATTGTTCTTCCCCAGGTTAATATTATCGGAAGAAAATGTCTCGCCTAGTTGTCTTCAGGATTATCTTAACTTATTACTTCACCTTGCAGATTCTTCTTCCTATCTAACGATGAGCTTCTGGAAATACTTTCGGAGACGAAAGATCCGATGCGCGTGCAGCCGCACCTCAAGAAATGCTTCGAGGGCATTTACACCCTGGACTTCAACGCCGCTGACGAAATCGTCGGAATGGCCTCTGCCGAAGGAGAAATTGTTAAGTTATCCTCGAGCATACAGCCAGCTGATGCCAAGGTCAGTTAACGATATAACATTTTACTATGTGGTTAACTTACATAATATAAACAATATTCAGAGTTAAGCTACAAATAGGGTAAGATTAAAAACAAAATCACCAGTCTTCGAAAATTTAAATCGCCCCAGGAATTCTACTATACTATAATACAACACGATCAGGGTATGGTGGAGCGCTGGCTGCAGCAGTTGGAGCAGCAGATGATCATCAGTCTGCGCGACGTGGCCTCGGAGGCGACCAACGCGTACGGCACCTGTCCCCGAGAAGAATGGGTGCTGAACTGGCCCGGACAGATCGTGCAGGCCGGCTCCTGCGTGCAGTATACCACAGAGGTCAACAGAGTATCTTCGTTAGATCATTGCTTACATCGCCTTTCGATATACATATATCACTAATCGATTCAAGTTCTCCTTGGATGTCCCCTACTGACACTACCACTCAGAGCATATACCTTCAGATAAACTGAAAAAAAAAATCACTGACGCTGGTCTAAAAAATTCTAATTTTATTATGATGCTAGGTGCAAATTTAATGTGTCGTTTAATTTTAATCTGATGTAAATAAGATATAGAGTGTTTCTGCAGGCCATAGAGGCAATCCAGACGTCCAGTCTGCCGGACTTGATACGACGCTGCACGGATCAGATCAACGGCTTGGTGTACCTCGTGCAGGGCGACTTAGACCCCGGCAACCGCATCACCGTCGAAGCTCTTATCGTCATCGATGTACACGGTACTGTACAGTGGCAACGTTATATATAAATTTAACTCGAAATTAAGTAGGCTCGCGATGCAGTATATGTAACGCACGCTAAGAGACGGTAGTTTTTGTCTGTGACACGACTTAATATAAATTTAAATTTGGTTATTAAACATTTCTTATGATAGTGAATTTTTGTCAAGCAGTGGAGGTATAACGGTGTTATATGAAAGGAAGAAGATTTTCGTCCTATAAATCCCGTAATAATTGCGAAGGGTTTATAGAATGATACATAATGGTTTTGCAGATGTGATCTTTTCTTTCCCCTATAGGAAGATCGATTCTGGAAGAGATGGTGCAGAAGAAAGTGGCGGACATCACAGACTTCAACTGGATCTCGCAGCTGCGGTACAACTGGCGCGGCGAACGACTGCTGTGCTCCATGATCACCACCGAGGTGGAGTACGGCTTCGAGTACCTGGGCAACACGGGTCGCCTCGTCGCAACGCCACTCACAGACAGATGTTACAGGTGAAATGAACACAGATTACGTTTTTAACTATTCCAAGTTAACCGTACTTGGGATAGTTAACAACGTAACCTGTGTTCATTTAACAACAGACGTTTATACTACTATAGAGAGTATGTTACTGGCTCCTGATATATGGGTTGTCTTGTAGAACATTGATGAGCGCTTTGAAGCTGAACCTGGGCGGCGCGCCCGAGGGCCCTGCCGGCACGGGTAAGACGGAAACCACCAAGGACCTGGCCAAAGCTGTCGCCAAGAAGTGCGTCGTCTTCAACTGTTCCGACGGACTCGATTACAAAGCGCTAGGCAAATTCTTTAAGGTTAGGAATATAAGACGGAATAAGATAAATAATCAAAATTTATACCTACCTATAATTAGATAAATGAAACGCAGAATTTACTACTTTTTTTAATTTTTTGATTGGTGTCTGACCACTAACCCGGGAATTTAATATCGATATGATTTAAACGGTAGACAGCAGTCGAGTGTCAGCCTATTTTATTACTTTCTTGTTTGTGTCAGGGCCTAGCACAGTCAGGGGCGTGGGCATGCTTCGACGAGTTCAACCGCATCGAGCTGGAGGTGCTGTCGGTGGTAGCGCAGCAGATCCTCTCCATTCAGCTGGCCATCCTGCGCCGCGAGAAGCGCTTCGTCTTTGAGGGCACTGAGATCAGTCTCAATCCTACATGCTCCGTCTTCATCACTATGAACCCTGGGTGAGATATCGCTCAAGGTATTTTTAATAATAAAAACTACTTTTTTATTTCTTTATCATTCATTAACGTGGAGATAGACTCTTAAATAACGATATATTTTGATGCTTTAACATTTATTACTGAGCATCATTTATAGCTACGCTGGTCGTACCGAGCTGCCCGACAACCTGAAGGTTCTCTTCAGGACAGTCGCCATGATGGTGCCGGACTACGCCATGATCGGCGAGATCACGCTCTACTCCAATGGATTCGTCAACGCTGGACCGTAAGTACGTTTAATACAATAGAAGCACACAGTTTCAACTTATCAGTTACCACGGGCCAGACGCATGCCGACTGTTTCAACTACGGTACTTTAGGTCGTGTCTATATTAAATCGCTAAATAAAAAACACCAAACGCATAATCCTGGTTGTTTGTCGGAGTCTCAGATAATTTTCGGTTATCTTCTTTTTCGGATCCGACGACATCGGAAACGAGAAAGGAATTACGAAGCAAAAAAATTTAAACCTAAACACCGTGAGTTACTTATTTTTTCACGATAATAAAATAAAAATCTAGAGACGAAGGATACCGACATTTGGAAGTTGCAAGTGAAGTGTGACTAATCCATCATAAGTTAACCACGGCATGTGGTGCAGGTTGGCTCGTAAGATAGTGCAAGCATACAAGCTGTGCTCGGAGCAGCTGTCCTCGCAGAACCACTACGACTACGGCATGCGCGCTGTCAAGTCTGTGCTGCTGGCTTCCGGCGCGCTCAAGAAGAACTACCCCGAAAAGGATGAGGCGCAGCTCGTGCTGCGAGCCATCATCGATGTCAACATGCCCAAGTTTCTGTCACAGGTCACGACTACACACCGTCACAGTCTATTAATGTTATAATGTCACCTCGGTATGCAGTCTTTGTATGTTAAATTCATGATGACATAAACACGTGATATATATATACATTCCATCTGTATTACTAGCAATAGTACCAGGACCAAAGCGGCCTTCAGTAGAGCACCCATCGTATTTTTATATTGAGAACATCTATGTAATATGTTAAGGACGTGCCCCTGTTTATGGGAATCTACTCGGATCTGTTCCCGGGTGTGGAGATTCCGCAGCCGGACCGCGCCGAGCTCACCGCCTGCATTATGAAGGAGCTGGACCGCCGCAACCTGCAGGCCACTGAATGGTACCTGGAGAAGATCATACAGGTCATTATTACTGAAGTGCTGTGATTTTTTGGGGAATAATATGACAATGACACAGGCAGTGCACTTACTGTTACACACCCACTCCAACCTTAAGATATCGGCAATATGCTTACACAGCAATGCATGCAGATTTTATTTGTCTTACTTATACGAGACCGATTACCGACTATACTTAAAAATGCATAGACAAATATTTACATTATAGTTGAATTAGCTCTACCATAAACGATAGCTTTAAACGATGACTTGCAGATTTACGAGATGATGCTGGTACGTCACGGGTTCATGACGGTGGGGCCTCCCATGGGCGGCAAGACGCAGGCCTACCAGACTCTGGCGGACGCCTTGCGTGCGCTGCAGCTACTCAAGCCTCCGCCGCGACACAAGGAGTTCGGCGCTATCTACCGCATCCTCAACCCCAAGGCAATCACCATGGGACAGCTGTATGGCTGCTTCGACCCGGCCTCGCATGAATGGTACTGTGATTTTACTTGATGTAAAATAAGTTAATATTTTCGATTTATAAGACAGTACAATCTCATCGGTAGTTAATATTAAAAAAAATGTAATGTGGATGTATGAAGGTCTGACGGCGTGCTGGCGATCGCGTTCCGCGAGTACGCGATGTCTGCGACGCGCGACCGCAAGTGGATCCTCTTCGACGGGCCGGTGGACGCCGTGTGGATAGAGAACATGAACACTGTGCTCGACGACAACAAGAAGCTCTGCCTTATGAGCGGCGAGATCATACAGATGACGAACAAGATGAACCTTATATTCGAGGCGGCCGACCTGGAGTTTGCCTCCCCCGCCACGGTGTCGCGCTGCGGCATGATCTATATGGAGCCTGAGCAACTTGGTACGTTTTTTGTTACGTGATTAAAGTAAGAATTTTTAAGTCGGGAGTTATAATTGATATTATTATGTAGGGTGGCGCGCATTCTTGGCTTCATACAATACACACTTGAGCAAGAAGCTGATCCCGGAGCAATTCGAGCTGATCCAGGAGCTAATCGACTGGCTGGTGCCGCCCATATTCGAGTTTCTCAACCAACGCTGTCGGCAATTCGTTAAAGTGGGAGATATTCATCAGTTTTACGTAAGTTGACGACGAAGAATTGTTATATTTGTAATGTCGTGTCGAACAAATTATCATATCTTTGTATTAACCGTACTATCCAAGTAGCAAATAGGCAATTTCTATTCTGATAAAATGGCTGAGCATTTAAGAATGGTAGATGGAATGGTATGACGATTGCTGCACACAGTGAACTTAAAGCTATGACGTCATAAATAACCTTGTCACAGTCGTTCACGCGTCTATTCATGTGCCTGCTGGAGGGCGAGTTGCAGTTCAGCACCATGTGGCTGCAGTGCACCTTCGTCTTCTCGCTGCTGTGGGGACTCAGCTCGACTCTCGATGGTAAGTCTCAGTTCAGACAATCCCACATTCGTTACATAGTACTGACTTAATACAAGTGAAGGATGTGACACTAGAATGTAAATAATGTTAAGTATATTTTGTTTAACATATCTGCTCAATTCACATTACTTGTTTGAAGGCCTTTTGTTAATATTTTACTAAGCAAAATAACGCTATACTATTTAAATACTGGTTCTTGGATTCCAATTAGCTTAATTTAAGAGAATAACTGCTTTCTCATCTATCAGTGAACTAATGCTTGCCTTAAATCGTTTTTTTCTTTCTTAAAAATAGCTTATATTGCATAAAATACTTGATTTCGCTGCAGGTGATAGTCGTAAACGTTTTGACGTCTTCTTCCGTAAATTGCTGGATGGTAGCAACGCGACGTACCCAAAGCCGAAGTCGTTTAAGCTGACCAAGAACCAGCTGTTCCAAGACAAGGACACGGTCTTCGACTATGTGTATGATAAACGCAATAACGGCACCTGGATTCCTTGGGTCGAGCTGGAGAAGGAGGTGGCCATACCGACCACTGCTAAGGTACTGACCTTAGCACTAAGTTACCGACCACACACTGGTGTGAGATTTATAGATATAGATTTTCCACTGTTCAAAAGATCCATAATTTAAGAAATAACGCTTAATATTCTCACTTGTAATCAGGTTAATGAAGTAATAATCCTGACAAACGAGAATGCTTGCTTGCGATATTTCGTGACGAAGATGGTAAGGTCTCAGATTCCGATCCTGCTTGTGGGTCCTACGGGAACCGGCAAGTCCTCCCTCGTGATTGACTTCTTGCTCTCTCTGCCTAGAGAGAGGTATATCACTAACACTATCAACTTTTCCGCCAGGACTACTGCCAACCAGGTATTTATTACTTATTGTACTTAAAATTATTTCTTAATTTGTTTCTTAAATTGAGTACGTCTTTTAATTGAATAATTTTCAGACTCAAGACATCATAATGTCAAAAGTGGACCGACGACGTAAAGGTGTGTTCGGACCCTCAATGGGCAAAAAGGTAAGAAAAGTCATCGCTGTCGTGGCTTATTTTCTAGAAAACAAATCAACAGACGTCATAGTACTAGGAATTTGAATGTGTTCTTTATATAATGTGCCCCGGTCTCACTAGCCTTCGATTTTTTAATCTTATTGATTACATAAGAGCAGATATATAAGATTCCTTTTACAATGTGTAAACCATATTATTTCCTCGAAAATGTCTAAAAATAATTATTTTCCAAAAAGCTATCTTAATGGATGCCTACTCGCTAACAGACATAAATGTTTAACATCACAGCATTAATACTTTAATAAGTAGGCGAGTCAGCTCGTGCCACTTGGCAGTTCTGGTAGATGGAGATTCGAGGAATATAATTGGAAATATGCCGTATCCAGTGCGTTCTATTCGTGGACGACCTGAGCATGCCGCAGAAGGAGCAGTACGGCGCGCAGCCGCCGCTGGAGCTGTTGCGGCAGTGGATCGACCACGGACACTGGTACGACCTCAAGGAGAAAGTGCGCCAAGAGGTGGTCGATGTGGTGAGTGCGAAGTCTACATCGCCCATAAAAAACTGACTACATGATTATTTATACTGAAATTGTGTCAGTTTTGTTCAGTCTTTGCTATTTACCACAAAGTCATGGACAGAAGTTACGTTACGTATGTTCACAATTTGTTTTCGTTCAATGACTTAAGCTGTTCGTGTCGGCGATGCTGCCGCCGGGCGGTGGGTCAAACCTGATCTCATCGCGTCTCACGCGCCACATGTTGTTGGTCACCCTGGACTCCTTCGAGGACAACACGCTTAACAAGATTTTCTGCACCATCATGGACTGGCACTTCAGCAAAGGTTTCAATGAAACACTGGCGCGGCAGAGTAAGGTTGATCCAATATTTTATTTTACAAGTCACGTTAAATTAATATATTGACTTAAAATGATCACCAACATTGTACGTAATATTAATATGAAAATAACTCCACACATTACATGTATACAGTGATTCCGCTTTGGCTATTAGATCGCGGTGTACATATGTATGTGACATTCTGTTATAAATGTCCGATTGTTTTGCAGGCGGTGGTGGCCGCGACGATGGAGGTATACAAGGCGGTAACGTTGCAGTTCTTGCCGACGCCGAGCAAGTGCCACTACCTGTTCAACCTACGGGACTTCGCACGCGTCATCCGCGGTGTGCTGCTCGTACCCTCCTCGCACCTCAAGGAACTGCCCAAGCTGGTGCTGCTCTGGATACACGAGACCTACCGTGTCTTCTACGACCGCCTCACTGATGACACAGACAGGTTCCTTTAATTTCGTTATGTATTTAATAAGGAGAACATTTGAAAACTTTTCAACCGAGATATTATCAATTTCTTCGACGTGTTTGTTCAGGAGGCGTCTGTTCGACATAGTGTATAAGGCAGTGTACGCCAACTACCGCGTGCACATGGATCAGGTGCTGACGGAGCTGGGCTATGTGCCCGACGGCGAGAAGCTCGCCGACCGACACGTTAATAACATATTCTTCGGTAACTACATGGAGCCCGACGCAGACCCCAAGATCTATGATCAGGTTAGTACGCAAGACAAGTACTCGAAGTATGTTAACTAGCCATATTAAGTGAATAGTAACATTTGCATACATTACTAATCCGAACCTTAAGCCAAAATGTCAAAAGTAAAAATGACTTTAATGACGTCTTTTCACCTCAGGTATTGGACCTGGACGACATGGCAGTTAAAATGGAATATTACCTGGATGAGTATAACGTGGTGTCGTCGTCGCCGATGGCCCTAGTGATGTTCCGTTACGCGCTGGAACATATCTCCAGATGCACGCGAGTACTGCTGCAAGACAACGGTAGGAACATATATTTACAGAAAGCGCTTGTTCTGTCGTTGAAATAGTGGTTTACATCACTTTACTTTCGTAATATTAAAGGCAATCTGCTGCTAGTCGGCGTGGGAGGCAGCGGCAGAAGTAGTGCAGTCAAACTCGCTGCTAGCATTTTGGAAATGAACGTTGTGCAGGTATGCATTTTGTATTTCACATGCTAATAGATTTTAATGGGAATTTTTTATTAGTGTCCGCGAATCTACTGACTAACCTAATAACTAATGAACAGATCGAGATATCGCGCGTGTACGGACAATCGGAGTGGCGCGACGACATCCGCAAGCTACTCATGAAGGCGGGCATCCTTGGCAAGCCCATAGCCTTCTTGTTTGCCGACAATCAGGCAAGACTCTGACAAATATAATTTCTAGTTCATTTTCACAGACAGAGATAAACGCTACTTACGACTTAGTTCATTTACCTACTTTTAATAATAATAGTGTAATCCTTACACAGATTATTTACGAGGGCATGGTGGAGGACATCAACATGCTGCTTAACACGGGCGACATCCCCAACCTGTACGGCATGGACGAGAAGGTCGAGATACTGGACAAGATGCAGGCCGCCGTGAGGGAATCCGTGAGTACACGTTAACTGTTAACACGCTTTATTACGTGCAGAGAGATTTGTCTTGCAGTTTTAGTCAGTATAAAAACGAGAAATAACGGGCAAGGAAAAGACGAAGGCATAAAATAATAATTTTCAGGGAAAGAAAATAGAAACTACACCCCTGGCCATGTTCGGTTTCTACGTGGAGCGAGTGAAAGCCAATCTGCGCATCGTGCTGGCCATGTCACCCATCGGCGACTCCTTCAGGAACCGCCTCAGGATGTTCCCCTCGCTCATCAACTGTTGCACCATCGATTGGTAACGTCTTAAAGTTGTATGTATATGAAGTTAATAATATCGTAGTGCGCAAGGCTAAATGCGATCAAAGCTAAACTTAATTCAAATGCGCTACTTCTTTTGTTCTGAATCATTATCATCATAAGACACAGATGCAATCCACTTCTGATCATATGCCTATAAATCTTAGTACACATCGGTCCCCTCTTTTTCTTTCAATGCACCTTGACACCTGGCTAAGATTTAGTTCATTTGGTGTGAAGTTGACCTGCGCTGCGACGTCCAGTTCTGCTTACTTTTTTAATTTAATTTCTAGGTTTACAGCGTGGCCCGCGGAGGCGTTGGAGCGTGTGGCGTCCATGTTTATCAGCAAGATGGATGACGTCAGCGACGATCTGCGTGTCACCTGCGTGGAAATGTGCCAGCTTTTCCACATGAGTGTCGTACAGCTGAGCGACAGGTTGGGTGACTAATGCACTGTGCAGCTTCGTCTTTGTTTTATAACATCAATCCAGTGATTGGCCGTGTTGTGTTTTTCTAAACCTACAAATATCTCCCAAGCCGGAGTGAAATGAAATTAAGTAGACCAATTTTAATTTGTTTTCTGTTTTCATAAGAAGGCGAAAGAAGAAATATCTCGTGTAAAAAATACCCCAGCACTGAAATGGGACCCTGTACATCCCTTAAACAGATTCTTCACGGAGCAACGAAGGAAGGTGTACGTGACGCCGACAAGCTATCTCGAGCTGATCAAAGCGTTCCAGAGCTTGTACGCTTTGAAAGTGGACCAAATAACTATGTCGAGAAACAGGTGTGACAAGTTTCCTAAGTAAATATAAATTGTGCATTCCTTCTTACTTTCTAATCTTACATTTCTATAATATATTGTTAGCGTTTAGGATATTTTATGCATCAGGTTAGTTGTTTAATTAGGTGTAATGAAATTGCTTAAGTCGTTTAAGCTATATCGTCACAAACGACTAGACATCCATACCCGTGGACGAGGAAAAAGGTATGGCAAAACTGAAACCAAGAAACTGAAATTTATTGTAACAACCTGACTACGAATTTGTGTCTCATTTAGGTACGAAACGGGTCTGGAGCAGCTGGAGTTCGCGGCGGGGCAGGTCGCTGTGATGCAGCAACAGCTGATCGACCTGCAGCCGCAGCTGGTCGACACCTCGGACCGCACCGAGAAGCTCATGATCAAAATCGAGCAGGACACAGTGCTCGTCGAGAAGCAGAAAGAGGTATTCCACTCCTTGTCTTTCATTAAAAAGTTTTAATTTACCATGACATGAATGTAATAATATTCTACCACTGAATCTAGTGTTACTACACGTAATAATATCGATATGCATAGATGTATTTTTTATCATGTTAGGCCTTATGCCAGTGCGTGCCAACAAAAATTGTGGTAATCTATTATATCATCTAATTCCTTGCATTTAATGACATTTCAATAATGATTATTTTAACAAGAATTTTGTTGTAACCGCCACACGTTTTTCCCAATTTTAAATAATACTTTTGATTTAATTATTATGGAGACATGACTAGTTAGGTATTTCGTATTACAGATAGTGGGCGCGGACGAGGCACTAGCGAACGAAGCTGCCGCAGCTGCGCAGGCTATCAAGGATGACTGCGAGTCGGACTTGGCGGAGGCTGTGCCGGCGCTGGAGGCTGCGCTCTCCGCCCTCAACACTCTCAAGCCTGCAGACATCACCCTCGTCAAAGCCATGAAGAATCCGCCCGCCGGCGTTAAGCTCGTCATGGAAGCAGTCTGCGTCATGAAGGGCATAAAGGGTGACAGAAAGATGGACCCTAATGGTAACTAAGTCGTCAATGAGACGTTAGTTTTCAGATTCATTTGACCTGAAGGGTTCCAGTCTACGACGAAGGCTGGTTATGATTTCTTGTCCTAGAGAAATAAATTTGGAAATATTTTTTTCTAAAATTTTTATTAAAAATAGGGCATAAATGCTTACAAAACGGAAATATTTCAGCTATTATTTTTTATAATTAGTTCGCGACCTAAATATGAATTTAGCTACATTTTATTTAGTATTATTAAGTTCTTATTTATTGTAATCATATCATCGATATGTATAATTTCGATGTAATGATTGAAGGTTTGAATTTAACAATTTGACAGGTAAGCCGTATGAAGATTACTGGGGGCCATCGCAGAAGATGCTCGGCGATATGAAATTTCTGGAGAGTTTGAAAAATTATGACAAAGATAACATTCCCGCGGCTGTCATGAAGAAGATTCGTGACAAGTAAGTACCGTTTAAATATAACGGTTAAGTAACTCTCGACCAATACTCCTTCCTCGTCCTGTCCGGCAGCTGGTTCTTAATAATTTTGGTGATTGTTTATATCAGAAAACTATGCACGAAACTTTCGTTCTGTGGCGTACGTATAGCTTGTAAGTACATATACCACGACTGTTCTAGATACATTCCGGATCGCGAGTTCGATCCTGTCGTTATCGCCAAGGTGTCGTCGGCGTGCGAAGGTCTATGTCGCTGGGTGCGAGCCATGGACGTCTACGACAGGGTCATCAAGGTGATTCACTGTTCACGTTCTCTCCTTATATCAAGTCTTAAAACATTTATTCAATTGTGCGCTTGTTCGACTCGTCCGTTCGAGCGAAAATACGTACAAATATAATTTACATGGAAACTATTTACTGAGCACGTTTTTTTTGTTACAGGTGGTGGCGCCGAAAAAAGCCGCCCTCGCGGAGGCGGAATCTGAGCTGCAGATGCAGATGAACACGCTGAACCAGAAGCGCGCCCAGCTGCAAGCCGTACTCGATAAACTGCAGGTAATACATGGATAGATGGACAAGGTCCTAGGAAGCAACGGCCGCGCCACAGTGACATGTGCACATATTACTTTGCTTAAAGTAACTCCTTAAAGTATTAATTTAAATTTATATAATGTAACCTTTTTTGAGGTTGTTTCATTACTTCAGTTGGTTTCTCCTTAAAGGCGTTGAACGACGAGTTCGCGGAAATGACTCGCAAAAAGAAAGGTCTGGAGGACGAGATAGACTTGTGCTCGACCAAGCTGTCGCGCGCCGAGCAACTGATCGGCGGGCTGGGCGGGGAGAAGGCGCGCTGGACGCTGCTCGCGCACCAGCTGCAGGAGCTGCTCGGCAACATCATCGGTGAGAGCTGATCATAACATTATTGTGATTAGTAGCTTTTTTTTAGTATTTTCATTCCTTCATGTTTATGTTATTTTTATCTTTTATTTCTTAATTACAACTTTAAATTAATACTTATACATAGCTTAGTTTAAGAAATAAACAATTTATATTTTTTTTATACATGTCACTAAATATATTGCTTTGTATTTTGCTCAGGTGACGTTCTGCTGTCGGCGGGCTTCATAGCTTATTTGGGCCCCTACACGGTGAACTACCGGCGCGAGGTGATACAAATCTGGAATATCAGGGCAAAGGAACTCGGTTAATATGCAATGTTCACTTATTTCTTCGTATTTTTTTATTATTTTGAATTTCTCCTGTAAGTAGACTACGTTGTTGTTTTTAGATATACCTTGTTCGGATGTGTTCTCGCTGATTACGACCCTGGGCGAGCCGGTGGTGATCCGGGCGTGGAACATCGCCGGGCTGCCCGTGGACGCATTCTCCATAGAGAACGGTATCATCGTTCAGAAGTCGCGGCGCTGGGCGCTTATGATTGATCCCCAAGGTACGCTTCCTTGCAGAAAAATGACTATTTAGTTTGTTCTCAAAATGTACATATGTGTATATATTGTGTAATATAAAATTGTCTATGATTATTGATTAAACGGCATTAACTGAGGGCAATGCGAATGTGTTACAATTTCGAACATTCTTCACTCTTCTTACTACTGTCTCCAGAGCAAGCAAACAAATGGGTGAAGAACATGGAGCGTGAGAACCACCTGAAGGTGATAAAGTTGACAGACTCCAACTACACACGAGTACTGGAGAACGCGATACAGCTAGGCTTTCCCGTATTGCTGGAGAACATCCGCGAGCAGCTGGATGCCGTGCTCGAACCTGTGCTGCTCAGGAACATATACAGGTTAGAGTTGCCCATTAGCATACCTACAATGTCGTAAATCCATAAGATTGTCCGTAGTCACATATTCGCAGGGAACAAAAAGAGTACATAAGGAAACGGAATCTTGGTAGAATATAGTCTCGTCTTTCGAATTCGCATCCTCATCGTTGATGTACGCCAGGTACCTTGCAACGGGAATTTAAGGAATAACTGAACCGCGTAAACGTTAACTTATCTTTACAAAGTTTAGCGAGTTTATGGTATTTTTAACATGTTTAAACAATTTTGATTTTTATTGTATTTGCATCAGGTCGGGCGGCATGGACTGCTTGAAGTTCGGCGACAACGTTCTGGAGTATAACTACGACTTCCGCTTTTACATCACCACGCGGCTCAGCAATCCACATTATTTGCCGGAGATTGCGGTCAAAGTAAGTGCAGAGCAAGTCTTCATTTATTTTTTTTTGTATTTTTAAATGAGATGCTAACGATAGCTGTAGAAAATAATTTCTTGACAGAAATAAGTTTTTTTTTAACATGTGATGATTGTGCTTAGAGACCGTAGCTCTACCAATAATAATATGTTTATTGCAATGCACTTTGCAGGTGACAGTATTGAACTTTATGATAACGCCGCAAGGGCTGGAGGACCAGCTGCTGGGTATCGTGGTGGCGCAAGACAGGCCGGAGCTGGAGCTGAAGAAGAACCAGCTTATTGTCGAGGGTGCAAACAACAAGAGGACATTGAAAGAAATTGAGGACCAAATTCTTGAGGTATTCGTATTGACGTAGTACAAAAAGCATCTTTGAAAAATAAACGATTGTAAATTCAGATTAGTATAATGTTAATATAGCTGTTAAGTTGTTAATTTTGACCCAACAGTTTCCTTACCATCTTTTCTATATCATGATGGTGAGCCTTGTTGGCGCGATGATCAAGAGTCATGTACGCAGCTCAAACACAATCATTTTGACGCGGGGCTTAACTTTAGAAATATTAAGACGATGTTTTTCATATAATGAGATACGACCTTATTATATGAAAACCTTGGAAGAAATTTGATAACTCTGTTAATTTGAGCTTATCTCAGTTTTTAGTAACAATACTAATTTCGCAGGTATTATCATCGGCCGGTAATATTCTAGAAGATGAATCGGCGAATCAGATCCTGTCATCTTCTAAGATCTTGTCCATCGAGATCGAGGCGAAACAGGCAGCGGCCGCCGTCACAGAGAAGGAGATCGACGAGGCGCGTCTGCTCTACGTGCCCGTCTCCAAGCACAGCTCCGTCCTCTTCTTCTGTATATCTGATCTGGCGAACATCGACCCCATGTATCAGTATTCGCTTAATTGGTAAGAAACTTACAATCAGATGAGCCGCCTGTTCTTTCAGTCTATAGTAAAACATTTTGAACATTCTAAATCTGGATGTGTAAATATTTTTCAGGTTCATAAACTTGTACAACCAGTCAATCATAAACTCGCCGAAGAGCGACGACCTTAACGTGCGCCTCGAGGGCCTCAACAACTACTTCACGCGCAGCATCTACGAGAACGTTTGCCGCAGCCTGTTCGAGAAGGACAAGCTCATATTCTCGCTCGTCCTTACTCTCGGTCTCCTCAGACCTAAGGTAGAGATACTTTATTGGATATTAACAACATATTAAAAATAAAACAAGCTATTCCTATGTTTGGAAATCATTGTTAAATCTTTTTTTGTTTTTAAAATTAATCTTATTTCTCTGTTTAGGGTTTAATAGACGACGAATTGGTTGCGTTCCTCCTGACAGGCGGTGTGGCGCTGGAGAATCCTTACGAGAACCCAGCGTCCAGCTGGCTGTCGGAAAAAGCTTGGTCGGAAATAGTACGCAGTAGTAATCTTAATGGGTCAGTGAAACTATTTAGCTTTTATTGGTTTTGGAATCTGAAGTAAATGTGACCCATATCATTAAAATGTTTTGTTTTAATAATAAATGCGCATATGATATTTCAGGTTGGAGGGATTTAGAGACAACTTTAAAGCAAACTTGCAACAGTGGAAAGATTTTTACGATCTATCGACTCCGCAGGATAGCCCCCTACCGCCGCCCTACCAGAACATTAAAGGCATCCCGCAGCTCATCATGTTCAGGTGCCTTGTGAGATACTCGCATGTATCAACTTACTAAGTCCATAAACATTATGTTTTTATTTTCTTATGCTTTAGCAGCGCTAAAACGGTTGTCAAATATTAATGACGGTGAACATTTAATATTAATAAAATAGAATAACAACCTGTTGGTACTTGTAATTCTATTTGCCGACCCTTCACTATTTTAAATCCCTATGTTCTATCTTCTTGGTTAGGTTATGTGGGGCAAATAAATTATTAATTTCTCGAAGTCTATTGATACACCTAATAAAAACATATTAACAGATGCATCCGACCCGACAAGCTTATCCCCCTGGTGCAGCAGTACGTGGCGGAGTCGCTGGGGCGCAGCTACATAGAGCCGCCGCCCTCCGACCTGCAGCGCTCCTACGACGACAGCAACTGCTGCTCGCCGCTCATCTTCATCCTCTCCCCCGGCTCAGACCCCATGTCCGGCCTCGTCAAGTTCTCCATGGAGAGGAAGGTCATCAGCTTCGAAACCATCTCGCTTGGACAGGGTCAAGTGAGGACATCGATTTATTCCACTTTTTCATTTTAATTTAATCCACTGTGATTTCTACAAATGGAATTAATTTGTCAATGTGCGTTGATACAGGGTCCTATAGCGGCAAACATGATCAGCCAGGCGATAGTGACGGGCGGCTGGGTGGTGCTGCAGAACTGCCACGTGATGGATTCCTGGATGGGCGAGCTGGAGCGCATCTGCGCTGAGGTCATCACTCCGCAGGTCACACACCCCGAGTTCAGGTGTTGGCTCACCTCGTACCCGAGCAGGGCGTTCCCAGTTACGGTCCTGCAAAACGGTTAGAGTTTTGTAATAAGAATTTAAAATTTCTAACCTCTCAGTTGGACACCAAGGATTGGGATAATCCCAATGCATTTTTGTAAAATTTATGTATGATAGTATTTCGCATATAAACAAATAATTTTAAAGAAAGAGAGAGAGAGAGAGAGAGAGCCGCGGCGTGAACGAATGTATCATAATAACGCAAGTGAACGTGTGACATAATGTCTTTATCTTCAGGAGTTAAAATGACAAACGAAGCTCCGAAGGGTCTGAAGAACAACATGTACCGGTCGTACATCTCGGACCCGATCAGCGACCCCGAGTTCTACATCTCGTGCCCGCGCACTGAGGAGTGGCGGCGGCTGTTGTTCGCGCTGTGCTTCTTCCACGCCCTGGTACAGGAGCGCCGTGCCTTCGGCCCGCTCGGCTGGAACATTCCCTACGAGTTCAACGAGAGCGACCTCAGGATCTGCGTCATGCAGCTACAGGTCACACCGCGCTTATATTATTAACGTTGTCGCCCAAATTATCACACATTTTGACTAAAGTATCACACATTGTGACCAAAGTATCACACATTGTGACCAAAGTATCACACATTGTGACCAAAGTATCACACAT
>DWMW01000037.1:0-16954 GCA_018246335.1 Papilio thoas cinyras
TTAAAAATATAATTTTATATTAGCGTCTTTTTACAAATATTTGCAATTATTTTAATAGGTTATGCAAGAAGTCTAATGCTGTTTTATTATATTCTATTAACTGTCCCATTCAAAAAAATGCAGTATAATCAGAAATTCGTGCCGCTTGTTGTAAAGAGTGCGTTACAATAATAATTGTAAAATTCTTTTTTTAAATCCAAAATTAACTCTTCAACTTTAGCAGTTGCAATTGGATCTAATGCACTTGTTGGTTCATCCATTAACAACATTTCTGGTTTTAACGCAATTGTACGATTTGTAGCAAGCACCCCCCAACAGACAACGTTCCTAGCCTGTTAACTTTTCCACATAATCTTCATCATTTCTCCTGCTATTTCCCAACAATTCTAATTCGGTTGCTAAACCCCGAATCCGATCAACAATTCTTAATGCTTTTACTTTATTAATTTCTTTATCATTAATTTCAGTTTTAATATTTGCATAAATCGTTGTCAAAGCTATTGTTGTAAAATTTGATGAAAAAAAAGTTGGCAGTCGACGAATAATACGGTCATTTAGAATACGAAATAATAAATCATCACGAACTCATGGAGAAACTGTTTCTCCGCCAATATCATCTAAAAATAAAACATCCGCTCCTAATAAAATTTCTACTAATGATGATTCACTATTAAAAAGATTAAATGATTCCTTTACTCGATTAATTAAATTAATTACTGAAATAAAAGCAACTTTACGATTATTATTTGCTAACACATTAGCTAAGCGAATTAATAAATAAGTTTTACCAACTCCTGGCTGACCATGAATATATAAACCTTTTTTTCGTTGAAATTTAACAAATTTAACCATTTCGCTAATAATAAGATGCATATTATTAAAATTTTTATCTTTTTTAATATCATTTAATCGTAATTTTAATAATTCATCACTAAAGTCATAATAAAGATAATTATTTTTAACTTTATTTTTTTCTTTAATAGCTATTGTATGATTACATTCAACTCGTGTTAAAAACAAATTATTATTTTCTTTTTTAATATAATATTTGTAACCTTTAAAGGATTGTTGACATAAATATAAAGATGATGTTTTTTCACATTGATGATAATTTTTTAAATATTCTTGAAAGAGTGTCTCAAACTGTTGATAATTATTAATATCAAACGCAATTTCTTGTAAATTAAGTATTAACTCTGAATTGTTTTGAAGTTGTTTTAATAAATTTAGTTTTGACATTGCCCCCATCTCTCTTTCATTTTTACTATTATAAATTTTTTAAATCATCTAATAATTGTATAAGATCAACTTTTTTAATTCCTTGTTCTTGTATTTTTTGTTCATAAATTTTATTATATTCTAATTCAGCCATATTATGTTTAACTATTTTTTCTTTCCATTGATATGTTTTTGCTTTAATAGCATCTTTTGTGACTTTATTTTTTTGTGTTTTTGCATAAGCACAACGTAAATGCTCCATGGCTTTATCAACAGTATTAATTTGTAATTGATAAAAAGTGTTTGCAATTTTTTCACAATACTTTCTTTCAATTCGATGAGCATTTTTAAATCAAATATATTCAATTAAACAATTAACTACCCCTGGTGTTAATGAATAATTAATAATTAAATCGCGAATTAATTCAATTTCAATTGGTGTTGGATTCTTATTTTCTCGTAGCAAAGTTAAATATTGAATTGGATCAATTGAAACCATTTCATTAATTTTTGCTTCTAACATGTTAGTTTGCTTAATAACATTTTCATTATTAACAATTAAATTTAATTGTTCTCCATTAAGTTGTTTTTTTAATATTGTTTTTTGATGAAAATCAGATAGTAAATGTTGAAATGTTTCATAATTAAAAATTCGTTCTTTGGCAGTTAACTCAATACTTTTATAAATAAAAATAGCAAGATTATTTGTTAAAATATTGTAATAATTTGCTAACTGGATAATTTTTTTACGATATGGTAAATATAATTTATGATTTGCATTTTTTGATGCTAAGTATTTATCAATATAAACAAAATCAAATGTCATTGTTTCATCACTTAATTGACCAAATAAATCATTATGCTTCTGTTTACCCTCTTGCTGATTAACAATAAATTTAGCTTTAATAATTGCAAAAGATTTTTCTCCTACAATATTCAATAAATAATTTCTTAAAATTTGATTTTCAAAAAAAGTAATTGCGGAAATTGGTAATTGTGGTTTTAAAATATAGTGCTTTCCTTTTTCACGTTTTAAAATCTTTAATAAACTAATTATTTCTAATTTACTTTTTGCTACTAAAAATTCATCATATGATATTTGTAATAATGTTAAAAGATTTTCTAAATGATATTTAGTATTTAATTCTAAGATGAAATCTTGTGCTGTTAGAGCAATATATAACATATGTGCTTTATCGCCAATAATTGGCCGATATAAACATAAAAGTAACATACGTTCATCATCTGACAATCGATTCTCTTGTTTAATTAAATAAGTAGTTTCTTTTCCCATCATTTTCCCGTTCCTCTTTGTTTAATCATTAATAATATTACAATTAATAATTAATAAGTAAATATAATTTGTTAAAATAATGCTATTAGCTGACTTATACACAATCTTTTTTAAATAAAACAGTTATAATTATTAAGTTTTTAAAACTTTTCCACATATAAACAACTTTTAACTATTATATCTTTTCTTTTTTTTAAATTTAATTGGTGTTAAAACTAATAATCCTTTTTGGGTGCATCATAAAGCAAGATTATGACGTGAAGTAATTAATTTATATAAAATAGTAAAAATTGAAATAACCATTGGTAAATAAATTGTCAATTGAATTGGAAACTTAATTGCTTTAATAACAAAAGCCATTGGGAAAAGAACTTGTTTTAGACCGATTGCACATAATCATAAAACATTAAATGCAAATGAAATTAAAGCAAACCCTATTGCATATAAGATAATTGTTTTTAATATTAAAAATTTATTACTTTTAAATAAAAAAATCACACTTCCTAAAAAACCATATAAAGCAAGATTAAAGGAAAAACCACTATGATATGTTCAACCAATATTTACCAAAGACCTTAAACCATCAGTAGCAAGACCACTCAATACACCCAAAAATGGTCCAAATAACATTCCAATCACAAAAATTAAAAAGTTACCTAATGCTAATTGAATTACTCCTCCTCCCATAAATGGGAACGGAATAGTATAACTAATGATATTTGTTAAAATAACAGATAATGCAATTAATAAACTTATAATTGTAATTGTTAAAATACTAATTTTTTTTCAATTTTTATAATCTAATAATACCCCAAGATAAAATAAAATAGCAATCCCTAAACAAGCAACAATATTTGTTAATATATATAGCATATTTTATACCCTCTCTAAATAAAACTGATAAACCAACGGAATAAAATATAGCGACCCACAAACTAAAATATTTTTTGTTTTATTTTGTAATAATAATTTTTTTCAATTTTTAACTTTGTTCTGCATTTTAATATTATTAATGCTTCAGGACATTGGATGCTGAAATTCCGTAATATATAAATTATTGCCAAAATGTTCTTTCAATAAAGTTAAATTTTGCATATAATTTTTTTTTTGTGAAGAAGCATACAATACTAATACTTCATTTCGATTCAAATTATGTAACATTTCAAAAGTATGAATACAGGCACGAATTCCTTCTGGATTATGTGCTCCATCAATAATAAAATACGGATTTTTACTTAGTTGGGTAAAACGCCCTAAGACTGGGTTCACTTTAAAAAGTTCATAATTAATTTTAAACTTAAAAATTTTTAAAAAATTAATAACTAAGCCAACATTAAATTCTTGGTAATAATTAATTGCTTGTGAGTAAACTTCGCTTGTAATAATATTATCCGAATTATAATATTTTGCAATTAAATTAAAATGTTTTTTACAACTAGCACTAATAAAAAGTTGACAATTGTTTTTTGCAATTCCAACTTTATTTTGAATAATACTATCCAAAGTATTGCCTAATATCTCAGTATGTTCATAATTAATTGAAGTTAATAAAACAGCTAATTGATTATTAAAAACATTCGTTGCATCTAAACGGCCACCAATTCCAGCTTCAATAATTGCAATATCAATTTTTTGTTCTAAAAAATATTTAATACAAATTAAAACTCAAATTTCAAAAAAAGTTAATTGATAAGTTTTAATTTCTTCTTTAATTTCTTTGATAATTCGTTTTAAATCACTATCACTAATCATCTTGCTATTAATTTTAATTCGTTCATTATGTTTTGAAAATGCTGGTGATGTAAAAAGACCTATCCGTTGATAATTTAACATTAACTGGCGGTGTAAGTAATTTGAAACTGATCCTTTTCCGTTTGTACCAACAACATTAATTACTTTAATTTTATTTTGTGCATCCGCATATTTTTCTGTTAATAATTTTGCCAAATTATATTTTTTTTGAAAAAACATTGCCTTAAAAAGTTGTTTTTTAACATCCATTTTAACCCCTTACTTTAATAAAGGTTTTAAATATTGCGCTGTATAACTAGTGCCACTTTTTAAAACAAGTTGTTCTGGTGTTCCTGTTGCAACAATCACGCCACCACCAACGCCACCTTCTGGTCCTAAATCAATAATATAATCAGCCATTTTAATAACATCTAAATTATGTTCAATCGTAATAACAGTATCACCATTATCAACAATTTTATTCAAAACTACTAACAATCTTTTAACATCATCAACATGTAATCCTGTTGTTGGTTCATCTAATAAAAATAAAGTTTTTCCCGTTGTCCGTTTTAACAAGAAGGTTGATAACTTAACCCGTTGGGCTTCTCCACCAGACAATTCTGTTGCTGATTGACCTAATTTAATGTAACCTAAACCAACCTCTTGCATTGTTAATAACTTCTGACTAATTTTTGGTTGTGCCGCAAAAAAATCACAAGCTTGGTCAACTGTCATTTCTAAAACATCATAAATATTTTTATCTTTAAATTTAACTAATAATGTTTCATCATTATAACGTTTCCCTTCACAAACTTCACAAGAAACATAAACCGTTGGTAGAAAGTGCATTGAAATCTTAATAATTCCATCACCTTGACAATGTTCACAACGTCCACCTGGCACATTAAACGAAAAACGACCCTTCAAATACCCTCGTGCTTTAGCTTCATTTGTATTGGCAAATAAATCACGAATATCATCAAAAACTGATGTATAAGTTGCTGGATTACTCCGTGGTGTTTTCCCAATTGGATCTTGGGAAATATTAATTACTTTATCAATGTTATCAATCCCAACGATTTTATCATGTGCACCCGGTCGTTCGGTTGCTAACCCTAAATTTTTCTTAATACCCTTTCATAAAATTTCATTCATTAAAGTTGATTTACCACTTCCTGAAACACCCGTTAAACAAACAAATTTATTTAAAGGAATTGTAACATTAATATTTTTTAAATTGTTTTCTCGTGCTCCTTTAATTTCTAATACTAAGCAATTACCACCACGCCGTTTTTTGGGCACATCAATTGCTAATTCACCAGTTAAATATTTACCAGTAATTGAATTTGGATTTTGTTGAATATCATTAATACTTCCCGCAGCAACAACTTTCCCTCCATTAATTCCTGCGCGTGGACCAATGTCAATAATATAATCACTAGCACGAATCGTATCTTCATCGTGCTCAACAACAATTAAAGTATTTCCTAAATCACGTAAACTTTTTAATGTTTCAATTAATTTATCATTATCTCGTTGGTGTAATCCAATTGAAGGTTCATCAAGAACATACAAAACCCCTGTTAATTGACTACCAATTTGCGTTGCTAATCGAATTCGTTGAGCTTCTCCACCCGATAATGTTGAAGCATTACGTGATAACGTTAAATAACCTAATCCAACACGACTTAAAAAATCCAAACGATTAACTAATTCATTAATAATTAATCGTGCAATTTCTTGTTGTGATTCTGTTAATTTTGAATTCAAAACTTCTTTTAATTCATCTTCAACAGATAAATCAGTAAATTCAGAAATACTAATATTATTAATCTTAACCGATAAAGGAATTTCATTTAATCGCTTTCCTAAACAAGTTCCACATTTTTTATCTGTCATAAATTGTTTATAATATTCACGTTGTGATTCACTTGATGTTTCGGTATAGCGACGTTCAATTAACTGCCCAATTCCTTCGATATAATCATATCCCCGCATAATGTTCCCGCTAGCTGTTTTTAAATTATATTCAATTGGTTCATCACTACCACGAATCAAATATTCTATTTGCTCTTTTGTCAAATCATTGACGGGTTGTTCTAACACAATATGATAATGATTAGCTAAAACTTTAAACTTTTGCCATTCAATATTTGTTGTATTAATAATATTTTTTAAATAAATAATTGCTCCTTGTAAAATTGATAATGACCGATTAGGTATCAATAATTCTTCATCAACTTCTAATTTTACTCCTAATCCTTTACACTCACCACAAGCTCCTGAGGGTGAATTAAATGAAAATAATCGCGGTTCTAATTCCGGAATAATAAAACCACAAATACTACATGAATAATTAGTTGAAAAAAGCATTTCCTTTTTTTTATCATCAAAATCAATTTTTACTAATGCATTACCATATTTTAAGGCTACTTCAATTGCATCATGAATTCGACTTAATAAATCTGCTGATTTTTTATAAACCAATCGGTCAATAATAATATCAATATTTTGTCGTTTATTTTTATCTAATTCAATTTCTTCATCTAAAGTTTTGATTTTATCATTAACCTTGACACGAATAAAACTTTCTTGTTTTAAACGTGCAAATAAATCTTTAAAACTACCTTTCTTATCACGAACTACTGGCGATAAAATCATAAATTTTTCACCTTCTGTTAAAAGTTGTTTTAAATTATTTATTATTTCTTTAACTGTTACTGATTTAATAACCCCATGACCATTAATACAATATGGTGCCCCAACGCGAGCATATAATAAACGTAAATAATCATAAATTTCAGTAACTGTTCCAACAGTACTGCGAGGATTGTGACTAGTTGTTTTTTGATCAATAGAAATCGCTGGTGACAAACCTTCAATTGCATCAACATCAGGTTTTTCATTTCCACCTAAAAATTGGCGAGCATAACTTGATAGACTTTCAATATAACGGCGTCTTCCTTCTGCATAAATTGTATTAAAAGCTAATGATGATTTTCCGCTTCCTGATAAACCAGTAAAAACAACTAATTTATCTTTAGGTACCTTAACATCAATGTTCTTTAAATTATTCTCTCGAGCACCTTTAACAACTATTCAATCTTTTCCCATTCTCTCACCCTCTTAATTAGTTTTTTTTAAATTAGCATCATAAAATAATCTTATTTTTAAAAAAGAAAATTATAAATTTTTAATATGTACAAATGATTAAATCTAAGTTTAAAAAATCTAACATTAACTGTCAGATTAATAAAATTATTTAATTTCTGTCACAATTTGACTTACTTTGGTTTCAACAAAATAAGCATATTCTTTAATTAATTCTTTTTTTCCTTCTAAAAAGAATAAAATTTTCATGATTTTTTCTTTTAGATCTGAAACTTCTTCATCACTACTATAATTTTCAATAAAATAGATTTCAACTAATTGCTCTGCAATTTCTTCATCAGCAACTGATTGTTCATAATAATTATTGTAATTAGCTTCATTTAAAACTTCGCCAATAAAATCACGAAAAAGTTTATCATCATTAATTTTAGTTTTAATTTCTAATAATAATTCCTTTAATTCTGGTTTCATAAATTTCTCCCTCGTTTAAACTACTTATATTGTACTATATAAATTAATTATTTGTTTGAATAAATAATTTGTTATATTGCTTCAAATATTTAGCACGATATTCATTAATTGCAAGCAATTGCTTACTAATTAATGTTTCTTTCGTTAAAAATTCATTTTTTTCA
Source organism: Papilio thoas cinyras (assembly GCA_018246335.1). Classification (NCBI taxonomy): domain Eukaryota; kingdom Metazoa; phylum Arthropoda; class Insecta; order Lepidoptera; family Papilionidae; genus Papilio; species Papilio thoas. The sequence continues at coordinate 7,993 of DWMW01000037.1, forward strand.
ATTTCAAATGGTTTTAAAATTAGAATTAAAACATTTTGTAATCTTAATACTAATTCTTGATTATCCAATAATTGAATAGCATTAGTTAATATTTTTTCATAATTAAATCCCACCAAAGAATCATTTACGGGGCCAATTAGTTTGGCTATCATTTTTAAAAGTAATCATTGTAAACGATCATATTCATCATCAAAATAATTTCTTTTAATATAAAACTTAACTTCTTTTTCAAAATCATTAGTATTTTTTGACTTTTTGCGACGAAAAATATTGCGATGGTTACCAGTTGTATATACTTTAGCAACTAAATTTGATAAATCCGTTGTTAAGTCAATATTTTCTTCAACCTTTACTGTTACAATAAACAAAATTAGTACGACATAACCAATAAAAATTTGATTATTTTTGTCATTAAAATAATAATATTTTAAAATATCTAACTAATTCATAATATCATTACGCAGTGATTATGTTTGATAACGATTATATAGTTTAGTTAATTAATCAACCAAAACTTTAATATTGCTATACACGCTACCCACGCTTTATTCTCCTATTATGATTTTACCATATCTGATGAAATTACAAGTGATAAATTAATATTATGTTCTTGCAAAAAGATAATTTTTTCTAACCGTAATAATTGCTTAAAAGCCGCTTAAAGTTGCATTGCTGCAGAACGAGTTGCATATTCTTAACTATAAATTATTTTGACTGGTCGTCGTTTTGCTAAAGCGGTATATTTTCCCCTCTAATGCCTATATTATGTTCTTTTTCGCGTCGCGACCGTCTTAAATAAACCGTATAACCAGCATAGAGTGTTTAATCAGCAAATAATAAGATATAAAAATAATGTTTTTGCATTATATTGCTAAACCATCGTTTCAAAATCAAGCATTTTGTCAGTTCAATTAACATTAAAATTAATATCATGCGTTGTAATTAGAACTGTTCCATCAAAGGCTTGAATTGCTTCTAACAATGCTTCTTTGGCTAAAACATCAACATGGTTCGTTGGTTCATCTAAAATTAGTAAATTACATGGTTGTAAAGATAATGCCGATAACCGAACCTTTGTTTGTTCACCACCCGACAATTTTGTCATCTGATTTTGCATTAAAGTACTTTTAACGCCAAAGTTGGCTAAAATACTTCGAATTCGCCTTTCTTCCAACTCTGAATATAAGTTTTTTAAATATTCAATTGGTGTCATATCCATTAATTGTTCAATTTGATGAAAATACGCAATAACTACTCCATTACCAATTTTTAATGTTCCACCTAACTTAGGAATATTTCCCGATAAAGTATTTAGAAAGGTTGTTTTTCCAATTCCATTATATCCTCGCACAATACATTTTTCACCATCACGAATATCAAATGTTAATGGATTGATTAAAGGAAACTGATATCCTATTGCTAATTGCTCTGCACTAATAATAATCGTACTAGCTGGTCTCTTATATTTAAAAAAAAATTTTGGTTTTGTTAATTCATGCCTTTTATCAATTACCTCAATTTTATCAATTTGTTTTTGCCGTGACTGAGCACTTCTTGCTGTTGAATCACGCGCCTTATTTTTTGCAACATAAGTTTTCAATTTTTTAATTAGACGTTCTTGCCCTTTTTGTGCTTTATCATATTGTTCGTTTTTTAATTCACTTAATCCTAAATATTGTTGATAATTACCAACATAGCGATTAATGCTTAAGTTTTCAATAGCATAAATCATTTTTGCTACTTTATTAATAAAATCAATATCATGCGAAACAACTAAAAACGCTTTTTCATAATTTTGTAAAAATTTGGCTAATCATTCAACTTGTTCTAAATCTAAAAAGTTAGTTGGTTCATCTAATAACAAAAAATCATTTTCTGATAATAATAACTTTGCTAGGATAACTTTTCCTCTTTGACCACCTGATAATTCTGATAATTTAACATTCAATTTTTCTGGATCAATTCCTAAACCATCAACTAAACTACGAATTTCCTTATCAATTGTTTCAAAACCATTTTGATCTAAGTGTTCTTGTAATTTCAGCGCTTTGACAAGTTCATCTTCATCATAATTAAGACTCATTTTTTCATAAATTGCATGAATTTTTTCCTCAATTTCAAATAAATGTTGATATGTTAATTTTAAAAATTGATCAACTGTTAATGTTCAATCTAACTCTTGGTGTTGGTCTAAATAACCAATTTTTACTCTTGGATGCAACTCAATTTTTGCTTCATCAGGAGTAAGTTTTCCATAAATAATACTTAATAATGTTGTTTTCCCTGTTCCATTTGCTCCAATTAAAGCTAAATGTTCACCTTTATTAATTCGAATTACTGAATTTTTATATAAAACTTTCCCATGGTTAGCATGACTTAAATTTTCAATATTAATTAAACTCATTTTAACCTCAATACTTTATTCCAACATATAATTATATCTTATTTTAATAAAAATAAAAATAAGTTAAATCACTCAAGGTTAACTTCTGAAAATAAAATCTTATTTATTATTTTTTATTATTAATTATTTTACTAATCCTAAAAAAGTTTTCGGTTCTAAACTAGCACCGCCAACCAAAGCACCATCAATATCTGGCTGAGCTAATAATTCTTGAATATTTTCCGGTTTAACACTGCCCCCATATTGAATCCGTATAATATTTGCTACTACTTCATCATAAAGATTAGCAATTTTTGCTCGGATTATTGCACAAACATTTTGTGCAATCTCAGCTATTGCTGTTTTCCATGTCCCAATTGCTCAAATTGGTTCATAAGCAATAACAATTGTTTTTGCATCTTCAAAATCAATACCTTGTAATGCTTTTTCAATTTGTGTTTCAACAATTTGCTGTGTTTCATTGTTTTCATATTGTTGTAATGTTTCACCACAGCAAATAATCGGCACCATCCCTTTTGCTAAGATTTTTTTTGCTTTTAAGTTTACTGTTTCATTTGTCTCATTAAACATTTCACGACGTTCTGAGTGCCCAATAATAACATGTGTAATCTTTAAAGATTGCAACATTTCAACTGAAATTTCACCGGTAAAAGCTCCAAAATCTTCATAATGACAATTTTGAGCCGCAATAATTAAATGCTGAGCATGTTTTTTTGCCACTGCTAAATTAACAAATGGTACTGCAATACCAGCTTCAAGTTTTAAATCATGACATACATTATCAACTTGCTTTAAAAAGTCAATTGTTTTATCCGTTGTTTTATGCATTTTTCAATTTCCAATAATAATTGGTTTTCGCATTCTTTTGCCTCATTTCTATATAATATTTTAATTATATACTTAAATTTTAATAATTTCTTAATAAAATATTAACTTTTTTAATGTTATAATGTTTTCATAGAGGTGAAAAGATGTTTTTATCAGCATTTGAAATAAAATATAATACTAAATCAATTAAAAGACTACCAAAAATTAATAATTCAGATAAATGGTTAATTATTGATATTCGTCCAAAAGAAGAATGAATTGAAAGTCATATTATTAATAGTATTAATATTCCTCATCATCTTTTTCGTTTAATTTATTCGAAAAAAGTAAATAAAAATAAAAAAATTCTTTTTGTTTCAAGTGCTGGCCATTCTCATTTAGATTTATACTGTTTATTAAAAAAACATAATTTTAAAGTTTATATTCTTCTTGGTGGATGAAAAAAAGTTCATCAAACTGATGAAATTGATAAAATTCTTACTTATAATCCCATTGATTAACGTTATTAATCAATGGGGTTTTTATTTTTACTTTACCAGCAGGCGGTGTTGCTTTATGCCGTAATAATTCATTAATACCTCATATTACTAATGTTCCCCCAATAATAATTAGTAAACTATATAAAGTTTTATGATTACTACTATAAGCAAAGAAATTATACATAATATAACCTATTGAACCTATTAGCAAGAAAAGGGAAAAACCAGCATAATAATACATTACTTTTACTTTTGCTACTTCTACTCGCTTTGTATAACGATTAACACAAACAGCAATAATTAAACTAATATAAAATAGAAAAGCAGTAAAACTAACGGCATTAGAAGAAAGATCTAATAAATACATTGGATCACCTATAACGCCAAGACTAATTCCCATTAATATTAAATTGAAACAAACAGTAATTGCCATTTGAATCAAACCAATTTGTTGATAACTTAATTTTTTCTTTCCAATATAAACAAGATTTTCTTCTTGCGCTGTATGTCCAAATGAAGGAGCTACAAAGGTTAAACCATTAATACTCATTAATGCTGTTAACATAATAAATCACATTAAGATTTTTGCAATTTGACCACCAAGAAGATTTTTAAATAAAGTAAAAACACAACCATCATTTGTTCCTAAAAACAAAGAAATAACTTCTAAAATATAAAAAATAGTAATAAATAACATTGCAGCAAATAATGCTTTTGGAACAACATTTTTGTTAGAAACTTCTTTTTGTAATCCTGCAGCATAAATAAAACCATCAAATGAAAATAATACTGGTAAAATCCCCATAAAGAAGTTACCAAACTTTAATTCCCTATATTTATCAAAAACATTATTTTCAATTGGAGCAACAAAGCCTATAACTAGACTAACTAGTAAAGGAATAAATTTAATAAATGTTCCAATTGTTTGAACTCATTTACCAATATTTCGGAAAAAAATATTTATTAAGTAAAATAAAATTAAAATAACAAGGCCAACAGCAATCGCAATTATATGTTGTGTTTCCTTACTAATGCCTTGCACTTCTAGTGCATCAAACATTGCATTAATACTAAAAATTGGGAAAAGACCCAATAAAATTGGGAAATAAAAAAAGATATAAAATAATGCTATTAAACTACCAACTTGCCGACCAATTAAAATATTAGCCCATGACGGTAATGTCCCGTGTCCACTTTTAGTTTTTACTGATGTAACTTCAATAAAGACCATAATCATTGCCATTCCTAAAATTCCAACTAAAATCCATAATCCAATTGATAAATAAGGATTTTGAGTAAAATATAAAAGATGTCCTTCTGAAGTATCATTTTTTAAATAAATTCCAATTCCAATTGTAATTCCAACCGCCGTTGAAAAAACAGTTAAAAATTCAAAAAATTTAACGTGCTTTTTAGGCTTTCCCATTAGTTTTTCCTCCATTTTTAATGACCTATTTTGTAAATTGTAAAACTAATTGGGACAAAATAACTCCTTTCTTTTAATAATAGTTGTTTTGTCCCAATTCGTTTTACAATTTACAAAATAATAAATAAATTATAACATAAATTATTTTATATTTTCATAATATTTTTTCTTAATTTCACGAAATAAGTGGTTTACTCCCGATTTTGAAATTTCAATACTAGTTTCATTTTCTAATAATGCTGACAAATCTTGCAACGATGCATCGGGATAAGCAATTCGTAATAAAGCTACTTTTTTGGTATTTTCATTTAGTTCATCAAACAAATTATGTTCAAGTAAATAATTAATTATTGCAACTTGTTCTTCCCCGGCTTTAATTACTTTTTGTTGATTTGAAATTTCAATATTATTTAAACGATTAATACTATTAACCATATCCCTTGAAATACGATTATTTTCAAAAGCAAGGACACTATTAATTGCATCAATTAATTTTAATAAATCTGAAACTAAAATTGATTTTTTTAAATAACAAACATAACGATTATGACGGATAATTATCTTAAATGAAAAATGAAATTTATGCAATAATTTTTGAAAATATTTTGCTGAAACTTCATCATTAAACTGAACTTCTAAATGATAATTACTTGTTTCTGGTGAATTAACACTACCACAAGCAACAAAAACGCCTGCAATATAAGCACGTTGTTGTCGTTCATTTCATTCTGATGGGATGGCAACAATTTTTTGATTAGTTTCTGCATCAAAAATTTGTAGGTCTTTTAATATTTCAGTAGCTCGTTCTTTAATTCGTAAACTGAAGTTTTTGCTATTTTTTAATTTTGTACCTTGAACAATAATGATGTCAATTTTAACTTGATATAAATTTTTTAAAAACGTATAAATTGTTCGAATAATTAGATTACTAATTGAGGTTACTTCAAAGTTAAAAAAATTATTATTAATATTTAATGTCATATTATATTTAACAAAACCAGTTAAAAAAGCTTTCTGACACATTTGGTCAAATTCTTTTCTAACAATTTCCTCTTTTACTTCCAACGCAAAGCTCATCTTTATCCCCTGTTCTAATTTAATAATACAGAAAAACCACTACTTTAGCATAGTGGTTTATTAATTATCCTTTTTGTTTAAATTCTCGAATTTCTTGTTCTGAATCATGAAGCGGTTCAGCTTGAATATCACCATCAATTTTGCGAATAACAACATTTGATAATTTAATTACAACTTCATGTGCAATTGATAATTGCATATGCTCAAATAATTTTGCAGCTTCTTCAACATAAGCGTGTAATGGATTTGTTTGAGCATAACTTCGTAAGTAAATTCCACTTAGTAATTTACTTGCTTGATCAATATGTTTTGTTCAATAATCATCAAACGAAGTAATAATTGCACTTCTTTCAATTTGATTAATAACATCAGCAGGAACATCTTCTGTTCGTGCTAAATAAAATTCATTCATTTTTGTTGCCACATATTTAGCAACTTCTTCTCGCTTCATTTTTTCCATGGCTGCTTTATCTAACACATTAGCTGCAACAACTTTATCACTAATCCCCTTAATTAAGTAATCATAATGAATAAATCATTCCCCATGCGATTCATTACCAAACATTTTGGTTAAATCATAAGCTACCGAATATTGCATTTTTTTAATAATTGGTTTTAAATCAGTTGCTGTTAAAATTTGATCACGTCGTGCATACATTGCTTCACGATGTTGTGCTAAAACATTATCATAATCTAAAATATGTTTTCGTTGATCAAAATTCATTCCCTCAACTTTTTTTTGTGCATTAGAAATTGCTCTTGTTAACATTCGTGATTGAATAAAATCCGAACCTAACTGAGCAAAAATTCGACGTAGGCGATCTCCACCAAAGCGCATCATTAATTCATCATCCATCGCAACATAAAACCGCGAAAAACCAGGATCTCCTTGTCGTCCTGCTCGCCCTCGTAACTGGTTATCAATTCGACGTGCTTCGTTTCGTTCAACCCCAAAAACAGCTAATCCCCCAATTTCTTTAACACCATCCCCCAACTTAATGTCTGTTCCCCGACCAGCCATATTTGTTGCTAAAGTAATAGCTCGTTTTTCACCAGCTTTTGCAATAATGTCTGCTTCACGCTCATGATTTTTCGCATTTAACATTTCAAATTTTAAGTTATCATTTCGTAAATAATGCGAAACAATTTCTGATGAATCAACTGAAGTTGTTCCAATTAAAATTGGTTGTCCCTTTTCGTGCAAGGCAATAATTTCTTTCATCATTGCTTGCATTTTTGCATCACGATTTGCAAACATATAATCAGCTTCATCACGACGAATTAATGGGCGATTGGTTGGAACTTGAATTACACGCATATTATAAATTTTAATAAATTCTTCTTCCTCTGTTTTTGCAGTACCAGTCATCCCACTTAATTTATTATATAATCGGAAAAAGTTTTGGTAAGTAATTGTTGCCATTGTCACTGTTTCTTCTTCAATATCAACACGCTCCTTTGCTTGTAATGATTGTTGCAAACCATCACCATAAGCACGTCCTGGCATTAAACGGCCAGTAAACTGATCAATTAAAATAATTTCATTATTTTGAACAACATATTCAACACCATTTTTAAAAATAAAATTAGCTTTTAAAGCATTTAGGATTAAATGGTATAATTCAGTATTTTTAATATCAAATAAAGAATTAATTAAAAAGATTTTTTCTGCTTTAGTAATTCCTTCTGGAGTTAAATAAACTTGTTTTGTTTCTAAATCAATTTCAAGATCATTCTCTCGTGATAATGATTTTGCAAAATGATCAGCTGCTTGATATTGGGGTGTTCGGTTTTGACGTCCCCCCGAAATAATTAATGGCGTTCTTGATTCATCAATTAAAATTGAATCAGCCTCATCAATAATGGCATAATTTAATCCTCGTTGGACTTTCTCGCTGTAAACTTTTACCATATTATCTCGTAAATAATCAAATCCTAATTCAGCATTAGTAGTATAAGTAATATCACAACTATATGCTTCTCTTTTTGCATCTTTAGTGATATCATGAGAATTTAAACCAACTGTTAAACCTAAAAAACTAAAAACTTGACCATTAATTTCTGAATCACGTCTTGATAAATATTCATTAACAGTAATAACATGAACACCCTTACCAGTTAAACCATTCAAATATGTTGGCATTAAAGCAGTTAAAGTTTTTCCTTCCCCTGTTTTCATTTCAGCCACATCACCTTCATCAAGAACGATGCCCCCAATTAGTTGGACACGATAAGCATGTAATCCTAAAATTCGACGAGCTGCTTCACGGGCAACAGCAAATGCTTCAACCAAAATATCATCTAATGTAGCACCTTCTGCTAACTTCGTTTTAAATTCATTTGTCTTTTCTTTTAATGCATCATCAGACAATGCTCGCATTGTTTCATCTAACGCCATAATTTTATCTGTTATTTTCCAGTGTTTTTTTACAATTTTACGGTCGCTAACTGCCATTCAACTATCTCCTCTATTCTATATAATTATAAACATTCACATTTATTCTATCATAAAAAAAATAGTTGGCATAGTTATTCCATTTTGAGGGTGAATAACAAAGATGCGGATTTACTGAAAAAGTAAATCTTTTTTATTTGTTAAATTGCAAGATTGTTAAATAATAGAGTGAACCCTATTTAGTAAGTATTAATAAAAAAAGTTTATAAACTTTTATTTATTATACTTCTTGCGATACCGGGTTTTATTATTAAAATATTATTATAAAATATAATTTATGAGGATAATAAATT
>DWMW01000038.1:0-16842 GCA_018246335.1 Papilio thoas cinyras
GAGTCAACGGTACCGCATTCGTTTAAAGTGATCGGACTTTCCTTGTAGCAGACGTAGGGATACAACTCCGAGCACTTCACGTCGGCGCCAGTTCCGTTGCTTTGGAGAATTACACAATTTTCACTGTCCTCGAAATTGTCCGGTTCATCGGGGGCCCATTCTATGGGCATTTGTCCAATAGGTGTCCCTAGAGCAATACAATAGTTGTTAGTTAAGTGACTTTGTACTTTTAGTCTTACAACTTGCCCTGGTGGTGCAATCACGGGTTCGAATCTTGAGTAGGGCAATTTGAAATTTGTACTCAAAGTCATAATTACCTCCGATCGAAAAGTAGTCTCCAGGTGAGAATGTGGCATGAACTCCTGTGTACAAGCCACATGGGAAATGTTTTGACGCTATTGATTTCAGAGTCGTCAGTAACTGAGGAGTTTCCGGTGATGCTAGAATTGCAGCTGTAACACACATGCAATGTCAAAACCATGAGTAAATTAATTATTAGAGGGCAATACAAAACATCAATAAATATGTCCGCTTGATAATAAGTAGAATATGAACATGTAAAGGAAATATTATTTTTCATGCCTATCCTGTCCTCTGTTCCTTAAAGGCCGTTGAATCATTTTCTCGTTTGCCACTTTCTTCTTCAAAAAGAATGTTTTACTGACCTTCAAATTAGCAGCGGAGGCGGGCGTTCTGCCATTTTGCGGGAAACAAATGTACTTTTATCCAACCGTCAACTTCTTGCACATACTTATAGTCGTAGCGATATTCTTTACATTCTTAAAAATAAGATAAAGGATGAAATAAACTTCCTTTCCTTTCGGTTTGCTACACATAGCCTGGAAGCGCATCTGTTAAACTGTCGCCGATGACGAAATAATAACACGTGGACCATGTTACGCCGTTTTTTACCTTGATAATGTCATTTATAAAGTAACTAAATCCATCTTACTACTTGCGATTTGACAATTTACTTTATAGAAACGCCCAAATGTAATCGTAATAAGGCACCGTAAGGTAAAAAAAACTTACCGATAATCGATGAGCAATAAAATATTACAACTGCCCTAAACAAAACCGTAAGAGACATTTTAACTATTTTATTAAACTGCTATGATATAATTTTACTTTAGTTTATGTAACGATCAAAGTATAAAATAATAATGAGACCTTTTATTGTTGGAAGTTATTAAGTAAGTATCGAATTTTTCATAGCTAAAATTGTTTTATATAATTTTCTTATCATTTTTTGAGACCACACACAACACAAAAACAAACCACAGTTTCATTTAATCAACAAATTCATGCCAATATGTGCAATTGTAAATGGTCATTCGTGGGATTTTTTTTTCATAATTATGATTCAAAGCAATATGGAACCAATGGTTTTATCATTACTTCCGTTTTAGATGGAGTAGATTGTCCGCAAATGACGTTTACAAAAGAAAACCACAGGTTCCTTGGCCAAATATAAATCATGAATTCCATTTACCGATTTTTTTTGATCTTCCAAGAGGAGATTTTTTTCGATTTGTTAAAATATCGACTATTTTTAAATGAAATCATTGGATGTTTATTTTATTTAATTTTTACTAATGGAAAACAATATCAGCCGATAGCCACCACTAACATGCTTGCAATTCGTTACTATTCGTTTTATGTAATTTTCCATTATCTATTCGCACATTTGCTACTTTTAACTTTACGAATTGCTTTAAGGTTCTGAAAATTTGTGAGTTATATACTTACGGTCTCATTCATAAAAAGTTATAGCACTCTTTAGGCTAGTTATAGTACGCTTTTTAAAAATTGTTATTAATAAACGCATTTTAACGCCAAAAGTTTGGCGTTAAAATGCGGTAAAAAGGCGGTAAGACTTCATCTTTCAAGTAGCCCCAAAAAAATCTTAGGGTAGTAAACGAAGTTTCTCAGTAACCATTTGGGGAAGTTGAGGATTGAAGAAAAGGCTTAAGGAATAAAGTGACGATTGCTATTTTTATTTCTGCCTCAATTATACTATTAGTATTGAAATTTAAAAATGTGACAACTTATTGAATAATTAAGGAGTCATCATTATACTTATATGAGTTACTGTTAACTTAGTACCACTTGCGTGTATCCACATGACTGTTTGACTGTTTAACATGTTGGACTATACCTGACGCGGGTTTCCCCTTCCCGAGACCCAAGAGAATAAGAATCGTCACAAAAATTAGTCCCTTTGCCATAATAGAAAAATAACAACAAAGTCGTATCTGTCAAATGTCAAATGTGAAAAACGTCAAACTTATACAAATTGGAAGCTATTTTATTAATTTATAAATAAACAAAACTACAGAGTTGAAACATCACGCCGATAAATTAGTATGAAGTGTATTATCTTATCAAGTATTGTTCATTATCTAGGAATTATTTGTATATAATCAGATAATGAGATTGTCATATTCTTGATATTGTTAATATTGTTTACATATTGTATTTTTTTGGATAAAAGTAAGTTTTTACTTAAGAACGATCGTTGATTTTTCAATATGCTACTACGTTAGTTATATTATTAAATATTCATTAATCTTTAAGAAAGGTGTCTATAACATTTTGTTATAAAGGCACGAAGCCAATTGATATATCACTGAAGAATTCGGCTTTAACATATCTACATAGCTTTGAAGCCTTAGATTATTGAATTTCATGCAATAAAATATATAGCTATTACTATAAAGTTGACTTTTTAATTTGTTTTATTTAAAGCGAAGTATCCAATTAAGGAAGTGATATGGTGTCAGTTGTTCAAAATTCTAGAATGGACGATCATGTGGAGGAAATAGAGATGAAGCCGGTGAATGTCAGACGAACCTTCACTCTGAGGAATAATGTGGCCAGGCAGGTAGCTGTAAATTTCATGCCTTCAAGACAAATTCCCTATGGTGGGTAAATATATAGATTTTTTTTTTATCTTTAATCCTACTATGATATAAGGCTATTTGATAATTTAATATTTCTTTGATTTATCAAAGTGGGCTCGCTAGTGTTAAGATGAAGAAAAAAAAGCCTAGATTGCTTGCTGTTAGGAGACTTTTATAATGGAGAAATAATTTTCAAAACATGACCAGTGATTGATTAATTTAGGACAAACAATAAAATTAATAGTCCGAACTATAAAAATATGATCATTTCTTGTTGAATCAGAATCTCAATTGTAATGTAAATCAAGTGTAAAGAACAGTAAACTAATATCTCAGGCCAGGACTCAGGTCTTTTCATTTGTAATACCCTGGAATATAGCAGCAACATAAAATATGACTATAATTACCTTTCAAATAAAGATTTGTAATAAGTTCCTAGAAATTCCTTGCCACCACATGAGTGCCTGTGCCACTCTGTGGATATTAAAAAAGCAATAAATATTGGCATCAAACCATCACAACATGTGTGGGATGTGATGCCCTATCAGTGTTACAATTCATACTACTGCTGAATCACTCCACATTTTAACGCATGTTGTACTTTTGTGAGTCATCACCGGTTGGAGGCTTAATGACCTCTAATTAAGTTATCAAGTTAACAGAGAAAAATGTGTGCTGCATATCAAGATGCCTTGTGGTAATAACACTCCGGATATATCTCTCTGTCTGATAGTTTATGTTTTATAATGAATCCAGTGTTGTGTAGTGAACTGGTGAATCCATTTTTTAGTAAGTTAATATTAATTTGTGTGATAGAAAAAAATGTCTTTAATTATTTTTCTACATCTGTATATTTTCATTTTGGAATCAGTAAATGTAAAAGTATTTTTTTTAAATTAGACATATGTATCATATAAGAGAGTGCACTAGGGCTGGTAATTGTTCAGTCCTTCACATATGTTACTTGACCGTGTAAATTATTCACTCATTCTCTTCTTCTCTGCCACTTTTTCTAATGAGCATGTGGGGCATTGCAGGCACGCTACGCCTGCGCCGCAGCAATTCCGACGGCGTCACGCTGCTAGCGAGTGGCGACGACAGCGACAAGCAGGCCGACATCATAGTCCGCGAAATGGAGCAGCTGCAGCGTCTAATGGAGAACAACCCCGTCTCTGAGGAGCTCAGGAGGTAACAATATAACTTAGCCAAGATATAAGAATATGGGAGTAATGAGCAAGGGTAGCAAGTACACCTGATGACTTCTGCCTAAACAAACAATTAAGTTGGAAAAGTGTTGCCAAATGTCTTATATGTACTAAGAGGATGCAGATAAAAAGGAGAGAAGGCGTCCGGCGCTTCGCGAGCTTTAATGCGTAAAAGCAGATCACACGCAGTTCTTCTGTAAAGTCTGTTTCCCTAGACTAATTCATTTTCGTGTTTATGCAAATATTTCTGTATTCGCGTCTCGTCAGGGAGGCGCTGCGCGACCTGCCGCAGGGGCTCACCATGAAGCGGACGGTGCGCGCCAAGCTGTCCGCGTCTGTCAGCCTGCGTTCGAAGCACCGTCCCATCTCTATGTCCAAGCGGCTAAAGTACAGGATCAGCTTCGCCATTAAAAAGGTCATATTTAAATGTAGTTTATAAAGTCCGGCATCTGCCTCAAGTAATCTCTGAAACATCTCTTTTAAGTGGCAGTTGTTGCAGCTCCTCTCTCTACTAGTATTTTGCCTCTATATTGTATTTCACGATTTTTAATGTTTTTTCACATACCCCTGTTGATATGTGTACATCCAGAAATAGTTTTAATAGTTTTTGTTTTAAAAACTTTGAATTCGCTCAATGTGGCCAGGCTCGTGACCGTGTCAGCGAGTTGATATTCTCTATCGAGCCGTGGTACGAGGCGATCCGGCACGTGGAGGGCCAGTTCGGCTCCGCTGTGGGGTCCTACTTCCACTTCTTGCGATGGCTGTTTGGCCTCAACCTCGTGCTGGCCGCTCTGGTGCTCTGCTTCGTGGTGGTGCCGCAAGCGTTGCACGATCAGGGACGGAACCGGACCGGGGATATGGGCTTTTTGGATTTCATCAGTGGCAAGGTACGCATCTCTATTTCCAATATGATCTGTGTTGGCACGTCTAGCCTCTAATCATTGATCTGGATTTATTGAGCGGTATTAATCTTCTCCAAGCCACTTTGATCACCAAGGTTATTTAAGTTTTACATTTTTTATAATAAACATTCAGTTGAAACTATCAGTATGTTTTATTATACATGTAAGAATTTCGTTCGTCACGAAATAAACTCATTGGACTGTGATTAAGCAACGTTCAGTTGTGGGTCACCGGCGATGAACATTTTACAAAAGATATGAATCGTAAGTAATATAATATGTCATAATGTCTATAAATGTCATATAAAGAGGCGTTAATTTTCCTTTCAGGGTGGATTCGAAGACAGCCTGCTGCTGTACGGTCACTACCACCACGGCGCAGTCTCCGCGCTCACACCGCTCACATACAACATGCCCTTCGCATACTTCTTCACCATGCTGTGCCTCTTCTTTGTCTTCTTTGCTCTTCTGTGCTACAGGTGACTTAGATGATCTTAACATAGCATATACAATGAAGTCCCCTCACACTGTCTCCACGCTTTGATCTTTTATCTAGATCTTGATCTTGGTTTACGTATAGGATTTTAATTTACCTTTCACGAAAATACAAATCGTCTTAGCAGCAAGCAGCAAGGTCCATATCTATCGTTACGTCTAATTACATCAGTTGGTGTGTTCAGGACCGCGTACTCGTACCGGCGCAACTTCATCGAGACCGCGGGCGGCCTCACCAATGTCTTTGCCACCAAGGTGAGTGTATGGGAGTGGTGATATGTTAGTGTACTTATTTTTAAATTTAAATTGTCCTAAATCCGTGTTTTCTTAAAATAATTTCTGTGTTTTAAAGCTATTTCTAGAATTTTCGTAGAAGTATTGAGTAGCTTGTATAAGTACATGGTGTCAGTAACGTGGTACATTCTCTAGGTGTTTTGCGGGTGGGACTTCGGCATAGTGTCGCAGCACGCGGCCGCTCTCAACGCCTCCAGCATTTACAACGAGTTCAAGGTCAATTTTACAGTCGTTTATTAGTGAAACAATGACAATTGTTATCTTGTTCAGTCCGCTAGTACTCGTTATATTTAAACGAGAAATATTTTGTGAGTAAAGAAGAGGTATGAGAGGACAACGCCTTTAGGTTCAGGTCATAGATAATAACGTACAGGAGCTGCTGAGCGAGCAGAACAAGCGGCAGGCGGCGCGGACCGCGTGCGCGTGGGCGTGGCGGCGCGGCGTCAACGTGTGCGTGACAGCGGCAGTGCTGGCGCTGGTGGGCGGGCTGCTGTACGGGCTGCGGGAGCTGCTCGCGCTGCGGCCCGACATACGACACTGGGAGATCTTCGTCTCGCTCATCGTCACCTTCCTCGTAGCGCTCTGCCCGCTCCTGTTCAACCTCATAGTCAGGTTAGAAGAGCTTGTAGACAGACGTAGGAGGGTCATTAAAAAAAATATTAGGACTTTGTGCTTCACTAACTTTTCTTTGTGTGTATGTATGGAATATGAGTAAATGTTAGGTTTCAGTAGAAAATTACCTTTTACCAAATTAATGATAATACAAGCTCGATAGATGGCGTTGTCGTTACTTTCCTTACGCAGTTAGGTTTTTCTGTCCTCAGGCTGGAGTACTACAAGCCGCGCACGGCGCTGTACGTGACGCTGGCGCGCACCGGCCTGCTGCACGTGGGCACGCTCACGCTGCTCCTGGTCTACTGGACCAATTCGCAGACACAAGTACGTCCAGACACCGCTTACGACCCCCCTCTCTTTCACCCTCCACCGGTCTCCCTTTGTTTTTAAATTGATTTGCACATACTGATGAATCACTCGAGTATTTATTTCGCTCAGTCTATCTGATGTCAGTACAGACATGTATATGTGAGTGTGTAATGCGGTGTGTGGGCGTGGTCCGCAGTGCTGGGAGAGTGCGCTGGGCCAGGAGACCTTCCGGCTCGTGCTCTTGGACGCTTTGGTTTCTTTGTTTCTCCTCCCGCTTGTTGAGTTCGCTAGAGGTTTCATTTTTAAGTAAGTTTTTTTTTTGTTTTTTTCTTTCTTTGTAACTTTATTTTGATTCAAATCAACCTTTTTGCTTAATATATTATTGTTTTTGAACATTTCTTGTAATAATTCCCGAACACCGGCGCTCTCACTTTAAAACATATATCAAGTAGCGAGGCGGTCGCGAGTCGTAGTAATGTTACACAATGATGGGATGGATGGGTCGTTGTGCGCGCAACCAACCAACACTTAAATGAATGGCGCTGTGCGATTGCAGATTGAACCCTAATTCTGCGGCGCCAGAGTTCAACATCGCGTACAACTCGCTGACGCTGATCTACAACCAGGCGGTGGTGTGGTACGGGCTGGTGTTCTGCCCGCTGCTGCCGGCCGCCGTCGCCCTCAAGTTCCTGGTGCTGTTCTACGTGAAGCGCGAGTGCGCCCTGCGCGCCTGCCACCCGGCCAGGAAGGTTCAAAATGACCTATTGTGTACTGTTTAACTTACGTCCATGTAATGGACTGATATGACGAGACGAAAGTATCGTCTCTAGTTTCGTACTTCGTGTGTTCGCGGTAGTCGCTGCCTCTTATATTGTTGTGTTTGCTCCACCGGTGCGCGACGCCGCAGGTGTGGCGCGCGGCGCAGACGCAGACGGTGCTGTACATGCTGGTCACCTGCTCGCTCTTCGTCACGCTCTTCGCGCTCGGCTCCCTCTTCCTGCGGTCAGTTCATTTACTTTTATTTGTTCAATCCTTGTTAATATATACTGGCTGTACGAGTTGGTTCCCGCACTCGGGTCATATTCTGTGTTCTCTTTTTCCTTTTCTTATTCGGTGACGAACACACTTCAACAAATGGCCGTCGGCATCAAATTCAAAATGTTAATTTTTTATTACTTGTATGATCGTTTCACCAAATCATAGATACCTTAAAAGTTTGTTGTCATGATGTATGTGGCGGTGGTCGCGTGCGCTCGCAGCGGGTCGTCGCAGGCGTGCGGTCCGTTCGCGGCGTACGAGCACGTGTACAGCGTGGTGAGCGAGGGCGTGCTGGGCCTGGCGGAGCGGCCCGCACTGCGCCGCGCTCTGCACTTCTGCACCAGGCCGGGCGTCATCGCGTTCATATTCCTCGCGCTGTGGTAACCGACGACTACCTCGTCACCCTCCACATATATACTACGTATGTAACACGTGCTCAGCGCAGTGTGTGACGTCATTTCAGCGTGGCGACGTACATGATGCGCGCGCGGGCGCGGGCGCAGCGCTCCATGGTTGGCATCCTGCGCCGCATGCTGGTGCTGCAGGCCAAGGACAAGGACTTCCTGCTCGCCGCCATCGACAAGGTCTCCAACGGAGGTGCGCTCTGGTTACGGATTATTTAAAAATTATTTTTCATGTGTCTGTGGTAAGACGACGGGAGAGAGTGAGTCAGGACGCAGTGACGCGGCCGAGGTTCTAGTAGGATGGTAGTCAGGTGACACAGTCGTATATTCTCTCACAGTTTTGCTCTGCGCAGAGTGGCTGTACAACCCTCGAGACGAGGAGCAAGCGGCTGACAGCCACACGCTGAAGTACCTCCAGGAGGTTCGCAAGCCCTCCAACGCGGCGTACCACTTCGACCCCAGCCGGCTGAACCACTCCATGGTGGAGCGGCCGCGCTCTCTGCACCACCAGGAGACCAGACCACACTCCTATCACGTGGAGCGGCGCCGCTCCAGCGAGGACGGCGAGACCGACAGCTCCTTCAGCTGGCAGGGCTCGGCCACCTGCCTCAACCGGGCTGACGACACAAACGTACTCAGGGAGGGGTAAGGACCGCAACAACGTTGTCATGAGGGCTAACAGACAAACGAACTGGCGACGGTATGAATAGATTTTCTACAAGACTAATGCTTGCGAGTGCTCTCACGTTACGTTCTCTTTATATTATGTTATAGACAGAGACAGCATCACTATTCACCTTTCATGTCATGCTCTGTCTGCGCTGGGGGCGGCAGTGATCGGTGCTGAAGACGTAAGCGTTCGCTGATATAGAACGTTTATAAGTGTATTATAATTTTAATATTTTGGAATTTTTCTATGTCTTTTAGATATACTGAACTCGCGATAAGATCTCCGTTAAATAATATCGTGCCAGCGAAGTCTTCCAAACTATTGCACAATAAATACTCTGTACATGATATGCCAAAAAATATTATATCTAATTGTGATTTGTATCGAAGTTTAAATTCTAATTTAATGTATACTTTGAAATATGAAGTGGTGCCATGTTTCCTGCAGCAAGGCACGGGTAACACTTATCAAACACGTGCAACAATAACATGCAATACAATTAGAATAAGAAGTTGAATGTTCGATTAATGATTTTTTTATCGCGTTGTATATTAAAGTAAGGCTCTTTTCACACGTGCACGGCTTATGCACGGTTCAGAGCGAAACTCGCAGCCATAGCGTACGTGTGAAACGTATCTTAAACATATAACTTACACCGACGGTCGCCGCACAGTACGGGCGACACGCACGTCACGGGGCGGTCACGGTACCGAACTATATGTATATGAGCCTTGTGCTACAAAAAAACATATCTCACGCCTGTATACCCCGAAGAGGTAGGCAGAGGTGCAACTAGTGCTACAATTAGATAACTAAATATACTTTAATACAAATAACTAAATATATAGCAAATTGTATTTCTTAGTACATAAAATAATTGAAATACAAAAACCACAGCTTATGTAATGTTTACTTTGAACATAAATTAAACTAAATAATATTATATTTAAAATTAAGCATGAAAAGATTTGTGGTATCTAGCTCAACCTGTCAGCTGTGCGTGTGGCCAACGACAACAGCTGTGTGCCAAATGATACAATGAAATAGGAGCGTAGATGTGGAATATTAAGTGATTTAGTATAAGATTATACTTCATAATAAAGGTGCAATCAAGCTGTTATTTTATCATCATATAATTCCAAACAGTATTTAAAATGCAATCGATTATCAGAGGAGGCGGCCGGGAATGGTGGATAATATTATTTCTTCATCTTTTAATGAACTTGGCCTTCTCTACATTGCTATTTCTTTATTACATGTTCCTTTTAATATTCTTAGCGGCCAGTTCGATCTCTTTAGTATTCGACCTCCGCGGCTACTAAAAAGATCCAATATGTTTTCTATAAACAGGCTGCGCAGCCAGTCCTGTATCGCAACAGATTCATCCCGACGGACAGACGAGACTCCTGTTGTATTTTGATATTGCCTACCTGTACTGTTGTGAACAGGCATAGAGTTTAAGTTATTTGTAAGAATAAAAGGTTGTATCAGAAACAAAGTACATGATAATATTTTATATCATTTGTATCGCTGATTTGTATTTTTTAGTTTTTTTTATGTATTAATACAATTTTAATAAATAAATTTATTTTAATAAAATGGGTTTTGTTTTAAAGGGTCCCGATCCTTGCGAAGTATACAAGAAGTGTGTCTCACTGAGCTGATTGAAACTGATGGTTTGCCCATGTGGGGGGACGAAGGAAGACTGATAAAGTTACACAAGTGTACATTGTGGAAGTCTCAGAAGAACGTATCGGGGGGCCGACGTTAATCGAAAAGAAAGGGGGCTCACGAGTAACATAGATGATATAATTTGATAAAAACACTGCATAAGTTTCATGTAATGGCTGATCGATACAGCCACGCAATTTATGGCTCAATGAATGTTACCGGACGCGTAAAGTGATATTGGGTTCTGTCAACTCGATATCAGCTAGGAGTTTAGAATTAGAGCCCTATGTGGCCATCACATCATGGGACAGTGCACTAGTTGCACCCATGCCTACTTAAAGCTCTAAAATCCCTGACAGCGGTTGCCAGGCGACGTGTCGATTGTGTATTTGTTGACATTTAGTTAAAACTCCTCGGAAGTGTGAAATGTGGTGGATCCGTTTTTAACTTCCGTTTGAACTTTACTTGTGGTTAGTTATTTGATAATTTCTAAAATAAAAATATATGCCCGATATGTGATAGGCTCGCCCCTATCACATAGTGGGACGAAATCTGGGTGCACAAGTTGCACCTCTGCCTACCTCTTCGGGGAATACAGGCGTGAGATATGTTTTCTAAAATACAATTTGTCCTCTCCGGAGAACGGTTTTTATTATTATTTAATATTATTTGTACTTAATCGCGTATCATGAGCATCGCGCTCCTTATTGATATCTACGTCAAAAGGAGGAAACAGAGGCCTAAGTACACCGATATGGGAAAGTTTACTGGCCGATGATGATTTATAAATCGTGTAGCTGCAATTCAAACCTGTGACAGGCAAGCGTGATCCACTCGAGATCGCTTTAGTGATCGATCAGAAAATAAATTAATCAAAAAAGATTAGAACCCGAGAGTTTGATGATACAGCCCTACCGTAACACGACTGCGCCACCGAGGCTGAAGTGTTATATAACCGGTTTCTTTGTTTGACTCCAAGTGCAAAAATGGCAAGTGGCGACAGAAAGCGGCCGCTACCGAAGCCGTCGGGGTCACGTGGTAGGGCGCAGTCCCGGTTCGTGCCGCCGGCGCGCCGCCAGCCGGGACCGCCGGAACTGGCGCGGGCCGGCCTGCCCCCTGAACTGCACAGAGACAGCGCGCTGCTTAGAGCCAACGCCAGCTACTATCCTGAAGGTAACTTATAGCCCTAAAGTACTCAGGAATCAGGATAAAGCGAGCACAGATATACTTAGACCATGACAGATATATAAAAATATAAACACAATTGCTTTGCCATCGGTCCGCAACGTTGAAACAACGAAATAGTAATAACATTAGTGGACTTCAGGTCACGTTATCACGCGCGTGTTTATCTTTACAAAGATAATGAATGTATTGTTGCAGGCGAGGGCGAAGGCGGGTGCAGCGAGTTCCCCCCGCTGATGCTGCGCAAGTCTTGGACGCGGGGAGTGCCATACAGGGACAGCTTTGATCACGTGAAGCCCTCTGATTCTATAGGTGCACAACGTTTTCGTGTCTAAAAAATAAAATCTTGCTTAAAAGTTACTTTGTGTTATGTATAGGAATATAACTTTCTTATACAGGCTACTTTTGTTGAATTAATTTCAGGCAATTGCTATACGTCGGCGACTAAGACTATGCGCAGCATCAACATGCCGCCGAAGCGTCGCCCGCCGCCCCAGCTGTACGGCCCCATAGGCCCCAACGGCGAGCTGCAGTTCCCGCCGCTCAAGCCCTGGGCGGAGAGGGAGAAGGAGAGATTGGACGCGATCAAGAAGGAACAGGACAAAAAGAAGCTGCCGAAAGGTACAAGATGATTACAACGAGTAAAATGTTTATATCTATCTTAACATCTAAGTAGTTTCAAAAGAATGCAACTTATGTTGATGCGCTGATTGGCTTTTGTGAAAAATTTAAAGCAATACCCATATACTACGTCGGCCACAAATTATTAAGTAAAATGTTTGTCTTATGAATGGAATGTTATGAATTTGGGGCTATTTTAATTTTTGTCTGCAGCTAAATGGTACCTTTTTATTGTAAGTAATGTAGTACGGAAGAACAATCGATAATGAACTGTAAGAAATATCTTCCTACAGGCCTCGTGCTGTTGGAGGATTTGGTATCGGGAGCCTACGAAAGACGAAAGGCTGCCGCGGTGGAAGCTAAAAGAAAAAGAATCGAGAAGAAGCGCCAGGAGAAGATGGCGGCCGAGCAGGCTGCACAGGAAGCGTTGAAGAAGTAAGTCTTTACATGACGTACAAACTTGTAACACTTCTCTTGAGTGATTTGTCTTATATTTATATAACACAATGCAAGACAAGACATATTTCGATTAATGATCGATGTATGTGTATTGCTTCTGTTACATTTTTTCATCGTGTCCTTAAAGGCACAGTGTCTGGAATTGTTTCGTATGATTGGAGGCCGCAAAAAAATATACTGATAGATGATAGATAAAAAAATGTGTTGAATAAGGAATGACAACTTTTTGTGTGCCCATGATAAATGAATACAGGAAGTGGTAATTGACAGGCATCTAGCTAAGCTGTCATTCGAACTGCCGCGGGACCCTGACCAGCAGAAGCTAGAGATGTTGACGGCGACCGAGGCGGAGCACTACAAGTACATTCACCCCAAAGACTTGGAGAGGATTCAGTACTACATGACCACAGTTACGTAACTGAAAACAAACATTGTAGTCGATTTATTGATTAATATTTTACGAGTATCTAAAGTTAATATTTTTACATATGTAAGTCATTCTTCAATTCTAGTTACAGCATGGAATGCCAAACATGAAGTATTGTATTTGAATTCTCCGTTCGTTTGATGGCAGAAACCATCTTAATTAAGCGTAAGCTAAGGCGGAATAAATAAAAACTATTTTAGTGTGATTTCATAAAAAAATTGTGACATTTTATATAAGGCGATGTCTGTCTGATATGCCTCTTATGCATTAGAAATATTTATTTTGACTTATGGAATAATGTAGTGATGGTTCGATCTTCGGACAGCGTGTCATTGAGCACTGCGACCTTCACAATTGTACGCTGATCGCAACATGACATTGACTTGAAGCATGTTATAATTACAGTCGCTAACGAACAGACACATCCCGGACTTCCCGGTGCACCTGTACAAGCGCGCCAAGCAACAGGTCGACAAGCAGACGGCGAGCATCAAGCAACGCCTCATGGTGCTAACTTACCAGGCCTGCGTGCGACAGAGCGAGGCCGAGATACGAGACTCCTTCGTATCGGCTATGAAGAGGTCGTTAAACTAGCCTCAAGACAATTATAAGAAATATAAATTGTCTAAAAAAAAAAGTCATCACACAAGCCAGCTACATCCTACAAATCTAAAGACAATTTTAAAAGAAGTGTACAGCGGCTGTAGCGGGACTTACAATAGATAGGCTGTATAATGAACCATTTTGGCTATTTGGCTCTAGTCAAGTCATTCCACGAAATATGGTGGACATTATTTCTTTAAACTTTCCGACGAGCAGAACAACCCGCTGATCTCTAGATGAGCTATATTATATCATACCTTGGTTATGTGATCTGTTACATAGCCAAGCTATGGCAACATTGCGCAGTGTTTTTGCATGTTTCGAATAAATATTGTAATTAACATCAAATATTTGTAATTTCTGGTAAAGCAGTAAGTTACGTCAAATTTTGCTACAAGGTAGTTCGTTTTTATTTGAGTGTTTGTGTTGTAGGTGTATTTTGACATACATTTTGGAGGACGGTAGCGAGCGCGCGCGGCTGAGCATCGCGCACATGCCCGCGCTGTGGCCGGCACTGGTCGTGCGGGGACCCATGCCCTGGCACGCCAGCGTCGTGCGCGCTAAACAGGTCAAGCAATGAAGTGTTACATCATCGTTTCTAAATGGTTCTTTTTTTAAATAATATCATGTTTTATCAGGCCTTGTTCTACCGGCACTGCCACGGCAACCCCGTGCTGCTGGAGCTGCGGCGCTTGTGGCAGGAGAGGTGAGACGCGGCGAACCGTTACCGCACATTACATGTTTGTTCACAACTTGATTGAAATTACTCGATAAAAACCAATCTATTCAACAATCCAGCGTTAATGTTCTCTGTTAATATGCAAAAACATAGTCTAGGTTACTTGCTGAATGAAGAGCTTTTAGTGGAGAAATTTTTTATATTATGTTCAGTATATTTTGAACAAAAGTTCGGAACAAAAGTTAATATTATTTTAGTATCGTAGTTCCTTCTACTTCCATTCACGTTTTAAAGTTAAATTGATTTTTTTTTACACTTCTACTGTTTTCTCCCTAATATAGATACCAAGACATATACATTTGTGACATGAGGAAGATGCAAGAAGACGATGCCTTCCCCCACTATCCGGCAGACTTCACCGAGCGATTGCAGAAGCAGTGCGCCGCGACCCGGGCCGAGTTGCTCGACAACTGGCTGATCGACGTCGCCGACACCATGGTCAAGATGAGGCAGCACTGGGCGATATACGTGGCCAAGGAGAGGAGAGCTTCCACATTCCAAGTGGAGATGTTTTTTGGGTAACGAAAAAATAAATTATGATTGTTATTTTTAAATTTACATCGCGCAGGAGTCTGGAGGACGAATGCTTTGTTCCAAGATATGACGTCATTACAACAGTTAATAAAGTAGAAAAATCGCCCTATGATTAAAATAAAATATAAGCTTTGCTTTTCCATTCTCTATCCATCGTCTGCAATCCAAGCTCGTGCGACGACAACGATCATAAATACTATATACATCATTGTAAATGTGTTGTGCAGATGTATTCACAGCTTAATGTCGAGACAAATTCGAGATTTGGTGGAGCGGAGCGTGAAGCATTTCGCTGAATACTTCGCATATTATTGGGTAAGTTGACCAGATTCGTAATGGGGTAGCCTGTATTGTACAAACAAAACAATTCTTTGCGTTATTCACTCATCAGGAAGGCAACAACTTCGGTGAGGAGTACAAGGACTACACGTTCATCAAGAATCCGCTGCTGCGTATCAAGGTGATCGCGCAGCCCGGCAGCACGAACCTCACGTTCGAGCCGAGCCTCGAGCAGATGCGAGTACTCATCGTCAAGTGGTTCCACACCATCATCAACGTTAACAGCAACCTGCCCAGCGTCGACTCTATCATGTATCCCGGTGAGTTGCAATGATTTCTTGTATCATTTGTCACTAACAAGACAGTAGTAACACAATAATGGGAGGCTAAAACGATCCACGATTAACTGTTTTTGTATCGGTCTATGTTTAAGACGTGACACGTCCGAGACCTAACTTGTACACCGTGTACCCTGACGAGAAGTACATGGCGGACATCATCAGTCAGACCGTGAAGCACTTCAAGGTTAACCGGCAAGGCCCCTTGGACTTCCTGAAACGTTACACTGAATACTATCACCTGCTGGACGGCACGGCGCACCAGGACCTCATGCTGTTTTTCGGTCTAGAACCTCCGCCATATCTAAAGGTTATTATAGAAAATTAGTTTGTTTAATTTAAACTCATATAAGTATTCTTTTGAATAAAGTAAAATTATATTTTGAACTGGTATGGATGCTCCACTATAGATATTAGAAGGGTTCTGGATGCCTCTAGAGTAATAAATAATCTTTTAGTTTGTTTCGTCTCTTTGCCGTAATACTATCCACTAACAATTATTTTATTATCGTAGGATTTCTCTGCTCGTATTTATATGTACGAGCAGATGCGCGATGAGGTGTTGTTCCTCCGGCGGGACATCCCTCTGAACATGGTGCTGCTGGACTGCGGGCCCGTCAACGATACGCTGTGGTCCATCGTCGACGGCCTGCGCATGCATATCGTCGACCACTTCATCTTGCAAAACAGGAAGTGGAATAGATCGTAAGCAATCTTTAACATACCTCTTTAATAGTTGGCAATTGAAAATTCGATGCGGAACAGCATTAAAGTGTACGTGCAGGATCTGCGACGTGTACGAGGGCATGGCGGCTCGCGCGTCTGAAAGCCCGGAAACGACGGCGCAGCTGGTCGCGCTGCTAGGCTACGTACTGGACTGCCGCGACTGCGCGCTCTTCGACCTGCGCGAGCGCTCGCGCACCTCCGCGGAGTACGTGCTCTTCCTCATGCAGCACGCCCACCTCTCCTGTGAGTCAAACAGCTGCTTCTTTCATTGTTTGTGTACAAAATGTTAGCAGATTATGAAAAAAAAACATATCTCACGCCTGTATTCCCCGAAGAGGTAGGCAGAGGTGCAACTTGTGCAAATTATGAAATATTGTGGAAATAAGACGTAAACAATTGATAGACTAATGAAGTAGATATCATTT
>DWMW01000039.1:0-16779 GCA_018246335.1 Papilio thoas cinyras
AAAATTTTGAGGATACTCTTCATCGAACACTGATTTGTCTCCTCTTATTATTTCGTTCGTCAAATGTCTGATAGTTTGAGATAAGCAATAGCACGGCAAACGTACTCTAGCTGTACCTGTGGTTCTTCAAAATATTTTGTAGTTCTTGGCAGCAAATCATACTAACTTATTCACTTACAAAACTCTTACATTTTAAATTATTTTTACATTTGATGCCAATTGTAAATCAAGAAAATTAATGTTAATTTAAGAAAAATCTATGTTTAAGACATAGCAGTGGAATGTCGTTTCATATTTTTATCTTCACTTACTTGGTCGAATGTTTTCAACTATCTCCCCTCCCATTGCGTATTTAAAAATATTTAAAATATTAAGTACACTAATGCACTCTCTTGTGACGCACAGTTGCCGGCGCGCTCGAACACACGCCAGCGCCACACTCTCATGTGGTGTGGGCAGCGCAGCGCGTCACGGCTCGGCCTCCACTAACTGTCACAAAGAACATCGAAATAACGGACTCGTCATTTATTAAAATTGAAGGCAACGTTCAGTAGGTACTTAGCTGCGCGCGGCCGCCCGCCGACAACACTACCTCACAAATATCATTACATAAGATTTGAAACAAAAGAACATAAGTGATAAGTCGCCGACGTCGTGTCGCACAGCGACATTAAAAGCGCTGACGTGAACGTAAGTAAGTGTTTCCACACAAAGTAGCGACAACTAGAAGACAACTAGTAGTAGACGACGAGACGACAAATATTGGTAGTTGTATTTACGATGCCTAGACATAAAGAGTAAATAGAAATCGTGAAACAGACTTTTCAGAATATTTCGAGCTGGAGGGCAGCTTGATCTAACAAATAAAACCAAGCATATTTCGATATAGGAACCTTTACACATCTATGATATACAACAATGGCCCAACATCATTCTCTCTCCGTTCCGAACTAAATTGAAATGTACGGTTGCATTGTAAAATGCACTTGTCATTCGGAAATATTTTTTCACGATGTTTTTTCGTTTTATACTGTCCGTGTACTTAGAATGGTTATCTTGTGGACGAGGCAACGCAAATATGTAACGGAACAAACGACTAACGAAATCAAGAGATACGGAGTTTGCTGGATGTAGGATGGTAGTGACAGGACAAGACCGATACTGTGCCACTTGAACTGCTACACGTCGAGAGCGCGTTGGAGATGTCATTCTTTTAATTCATGTATTCTCTTACCTTGCCTAGTTGCATTCCTTGTTGGTGCGTGACTTTAAATTGAATAATGATTCGCATTAAGTGTCTTCGCTTCTTTTAAAAATAAAAAGGAAAATTGTTCTGAGCTCGAGTTAATTCATGAATATTATAAATCCATTGACAATGGCGATGAAATTCCATCGAGCTATATTATAGTTATTATCTGTATCGCATACGATAATGTTTGCTTGTTAATTTGAGGTTATCAAATGCCAAAAGTCACTTAGCAGTGCGCGCTGACCTCTGTATGACATACTTCTAACAGAATAAAATACACCTTAAGACGATATCACAAGTGTCATTTTCGTTGACAACAACATTTTAACTATCACTAATCCTAACAAATTAATATGTGTTTATGTATTTTCCTTTATGTACTTGACCGCAGTTATTTTAACATAGGAGACAGATTGGTCCCGCGGCCACATCTCGAACGGCAACTTAAATATATTTATGTGCTAGAAATGCATAAACAGTGGCAGCGCCCGCAACGACAACATCAGTTGCCGAATGGGCTCGACCGGTGAAAACAGCACGACCTCGCTCTGATCCCTTTCCTCTGCGCCTAAGATTTCATGAGTCAGTGACGTAAGCGGACATCGCGGCTATCCGTTGCCGCCGTGCTTACACTCTGCTTAAACTATAAAACTTTTTTCACAAAGAATAAAACGTAATAATATATTATATATTAATCGAACGGTATTTAATACTAATTATTCGAGAGCAGGTCCGGGCACGCGGCGGCTTATTGTCCTTATGCGACACTTCCAACGTCGCCGACAACTACACGCATAACGGAGCGGGGACTCATAAGTGCTCATGTTATAACTTGACGATTCCCTCACACAAAGGTCCTGGAGGTAGTAACAGCGAGCCACTTTCTGTTTATTATCACGGCCGATATAAAACTAAAAGGAAAACTTAGGAGGGAAGTGGCCAAGTGCGGCAACAGACAGCGCACCGTCCTGGAAGCGAGGAACTATTACAGTGAGGGCTTACAATTCATAGTATGTTCAAGTTACCTCTTGAATGTGTACTTACGTTTTATCGTCTACGTAAGTAAGGTAAGCTTTGTTTAAGAATATGCAATTATTGTTGAATGACGCATCACTCATGCACCCGCCGCGCAATAGCGTAATGTTCTATGGTAGGTCGTGTTGACGCAATTGTCTAAAAACAATACAATCAAGGGACAAGAAGGCTCGGCCGTGCCGTCATACAACAGTCGAGATTTGGGAAATGATCGGGTATTTCAGCGGAAAGATTTTTTAAGGTATCTATATTGCATTTTTGCTGAAACATGTCAACTCGTGTATGGACAGAGCTAGTTATGAAATACAACCATGATATTTTTTGGCTGAGAAATATGTAGCCTATAAGGCATCTACTATAATATCTCAAATTGAATTTGGACATCTGTTAGTTGTTTGTTCGATTGTAATCTCACCCTCCGTGCAGCCCGGCAAATACGCAATAAACCTTCAGTAGAACCGTTACTTAAATTCAAGTAAATGTTGGAGCGGCAGTGCCACTGAGCGACATCGCTAATGTTCTTAATGCAGGAACTTTTGATTTCGGAAATTTGGTGTCTTGTCTCTGATGACGTCACACTCCCACAACACTCAGGGCACAACAAACTGATCCCCGTGTATTTTATTGACGTAAATCCTCAATACTTCCTGACTGCCGACCATTGTAATGTATACTGATAGGAAGACAGTTTTTGCGGCTACGGTATTGCCAACGTCTCTAATAAGACATGGCAATAACATAAGGTTTATATTATTTACTCGTTACGTTTGTTATTGGAAAAAACGTTTTATTACTTATTAGAACGATGTATCCGGGCGCCTGTCCGCAACGGTGAGGAAATAATCGCTCGCTCATCATCATAATATGTTTGTTAATCCGTATACTTTGTCAAAGTCGGCAATTCGAATATAAGCGTCGGCCTTCGCAAGCGAGCCGGCGGCCCGAAGACTCCCGTCGCGGTCCGCAATCAGGCCATCGGGCGCGCCGCCGTTAGTTAGGCGGCCTAATGAACTACTTTATGCCGGAACCGTCTCTCTTAATGAACAAAAATATAAATATGTGATAAATCGTTATCCACTAAAAGTTATTTTTACTGATACTAAAATATTTAACATCAACAATTACCACTCAAAGGAATTGTTTGGTTCACGATAGTGTGATGTTACCGACAACTATGATGAAATGTAACGTACAGCAGCCTGCTGACAGCCGCCGCTCGCCTGGTCCACGACGTGCCCACGATCTGCATCATGCATCTCATTACATCCGATCCTCGAATTATTTGAAATGAAATCTGTACGGAATAAATGTACAATGGAGTTGTCGTCACTTGTAATTCAAGATCACGACAATCTGAACATGGTTATAGGAAAGCTGCCGCGGTGTTATTGAGCGATACAAGCTGCAGACCAAATGTCGTGAAACAGAATACGCGTTGTACTCAGTGTGTGCGTGTAGTCTAGCACGGGGCTCTGTGTCGTGATAAAAATTTCAACTATTAAAGGAGCCATTGAGATAAATAAACTTGAAATATTTTACAATAACTTACGACGTCAGCGTCAATTAAAGTGAAAAATAAACAAACAACGAACAAAGCTATTTTTCTCATACATCTGTGACGGGGAATAATGTTAAATAGTTCGATTGTTTATTATGAAGTCAAAAAGTCATTATTTTTCTATACGTTGGTATAGAAAAATAATGGCTCGTATCTCGGCGTCGACGAGTTTTACTTTTGTCAAATATTTTTATTTGAAAACACGGCGTTGATTAATGTCGGCGCTGCGCTGTAACATGTGTTAATATTTCTCTCCGCGATACTTCAGGTTCACGGCCGCAGTAATGTTCGTTTTGTTGTAGTTAATGTTTTGTAATGTACGTCGCTATCTGTGGCCAGGCCGAGCCATGCCGGGCCGGGCCATGTCGGGCTAGGCCAATGGCTCATGGTTATCTCATTACCTTTAGAATTTAAAGCCTGTATTTTTTTCTACTGACATTTGTACGTCATGCAGTAGCCAGTGACCGAAAAATATATTACACGTTTCTTCAAACACGACCGCGGATATTTCTAATTGTACAGAGTATAACCGTACAGTATGTACTCTTAAGAATCCAATCTAAAGTCCACATGTACTGCAGCGCCTTGACGCACTCAGCGGACGCGGACAGCCGCGCTCCAAAATATGTATGAGAAGACTGACTGACGCACTGCCGTCTGCGCGTATGTTAACATCAGAAAAAAACTAATGTCATTTAGACACTCATCAATCCCTACATTGGTGTTGCGTCACACGTGTCTCATCAGCGATTTTTCGTATTAAAATTCATATGTACGTCTCCTGAACCAAATTAAGTGGAAACGTTCGTCCGTGAGACGATGTAATCAAGTCGACGAGCTCCCAATCGGCGACACAATCGAGGCGGCCTAATGAAGTGCGCGGTCACAGCGGCGCGCCCGACGCCGAGGTGAGCTTTAATCGCCGCCCGGGACTTTATTACGATTGGACGACAGTCCAGTTCGTCAGTGGTCTAGTTTCGTTCACATCATAATATCTCGAGATTAAGATAAAGTTAGTAGATGATCTGTTGTGTTTGTAGGCCGGTTTACGAAAAGAACAAGCTACTTGAATTTTGCTACGGTTTATTAAACTATATAAACAAAATCTCTGAGGTAGATGCGCGTGCGCGTGCGCGTGCGTCACTGAATGCACTCCGCCCCCGCCGCTCGTTGGGCGGGTCGGTCCGTGACGTAAACTAGGGCGCGCAAGTATACAAAATAAAAATAGGACCGTCCTACAAGCAGCGGGGCTGACCGCCACATGTTCATTCGTTCCAACAACATTCATGTTTTATTCGGCGTCATACTTCCCTAGAACAATAGCGCTCGGAGTAGAATATGAGTTGCTATGTAAGTGCTCGGTCGTAAAAGTTCAGTAAAGTCCTATCTGAAGCGGAAAACGATAACAAAAGTGGACACAAGTCGTAATACCATAAGACATAGCACAGCCCAGCGCTAATCGACGAGCGGCTCCGAGCTACAGAGCCAGGCGCTGTAACATTCCTTCTTGTCAATAACAATACGTCTTGCGAAGACAGATCGCGTAATCGATCACAGATGAGACAGATGTGCTCGGCTCACATTATTTGTATCATATATTTTTACTATTCCGTCTGCCAAAAGAAAAATATTTTTCCTGTTATCGTATCCAAATTTATACTTTCTCAAATACTTACGCAGGGCTGCGGCGCGGCGACTGCCATCGATTTGAAAGTCCGCTTGATTTAATATAGTTTTAATAGATCAAATAATAGGGCAATGGAAACACTTTCTCGGAGCCAATACGAATGGTGAGCCGCTACAGATATAAAGATATAGACAAAATATAATAAACATTTACAGATAATGTTTTTATTGTTAGGTCCTCAATAAATTCAGTTCGCTCTCACTGACGTGAGAGTACTATTTACAATCAGGTACAAGAATGGAACGCGCCCCCTTCCGTCATACAACCTTCTCTGCTTTCTTCTCCAAGGTCGTATCTGAAAACAAATGTTATTTGGTTAGCGTTATTATTACAACTACTTCAAGATTTTATCTAATTGAGAATACTATTTATGGAAATGAGAAAAAGATGAACTTTTCAAAAAACAATTCTACGTTGTACCTAAAACAACGATTAATTCAAAATTATAATATCTGGTTTTGTAAAATAGCAAATGCGTTTTTTTAAAGCATCTTTAAAAATCCATGGAATATATGAAAGTGTCACTTACCATCGGTAGCATCTTTCCCCGGGGCGACAGGTTCGTTCCACGCCTGTCTCGCACTGGTGCCGAACGTGACGAAGAACACGTTCGCGACGATGTATATTGCAGACGACACGTAGAATACTTTACGCCATTCGTTTGGGTCCGTCTGTTGAATGCGCAGTACTGTGATTAGGTCGCATATATGTGTATATACATTTAATTTAATCATTAAATACTCTAACAACGTTTACGAGCAATGTATAAATATAATAATACGTAAGATATTTCTATATAAGCCTTGTTTGTGCAACCAAGAACCCGGGGAGGTATTCATAAACCTTCGATTACTTCGTCAATGAAGGTGACTCACTTCGTCCTTCAGGATAGCGCCGGCGGCAAGCGGGGCGATGATGGAGATGCCGTTGGCCAGGCAGTTGGTGATGCCCATCAGCGTGCCCGCGAAGTTAGGCGCCATGTCGATGTGCACGATCTACAATGTACGCACTCGTCTAGTCGTTTTTAATCAATTTATAATTAAATGATTAGAAATTGATTCTGGAAAATGTCAAATAGATATCAGAAAATAAACTTTCCTTAAATGTGCACTGTGATGCATTTTTAAGAAGAGCTTAGAAATATTCATTTATGCCTAAACTACGTACTTAATCATTGCTGCCATCTTTGCTGAGAGAATTGACTTCTTCTTGATAGATATTAAAATGAAAATTCAAGTCACGTGGATAGAAAAGTATGGAGCTAAAACTGCAATGACCTTAACTGAATCAGTGCAGAAGGATAAAAGAGAACAAACTGACCAGGAAGCCGGTGTAGTGACCGGCGTTGAGGCCGACAACGACGGTGAGCAGCGCGACGGCGAGAGTGATGTCGCCCGCCGGCACGTACGACAGCCCCACCAGGGCGACCGCCGGCCCGAACAGGCCTGACCACACAAATACAAATTGAATTATCTCTTTAGGTTGGTTCCGTTTTATAAACTTTATCAACACATTACCGTCTCCTGCCGGAGCTGGAGGATAAATCGACACCGGTTAATATACATTTTTCTGTTCATGAGCTTATTCTTATAACTGATCAATATTAATTCCTACAAGCGCAATGGACAATAAAGAAGGGTTCTGATAAAGAGAGCTCGTCACCGGTGTCGTAAGTTATACATAGAGCAGATATAGAGAAAGGGATGATAACATCGATAGTAAGTACATGATATTATAATATTGAGGTGGTGGCTTCTAATGCACCAATTTGAGTAATGTCGTGAATCGTTCCACAGAACAAAGAGAAGCTTTAAAATTACTTAAATATTCGTGAGACATTATTAAATAAATATGTAAAAGGCTTAGCTCACGTGTCGCTGGGTTCGGTATTTCTACATGGAATAAGCTCACTCGCCCTGATGAGAACACGTGAGTCAAACCATTTATATATTTATTTAAGATGAAACTTATTTCAAAGTATAACAAAAATGATAAAAAATAAAATTTAAAATGCCAAAAAAATAAACAAACAATAACCAATGGAATTAGAAAGTTTTCTGCAAGCGGTGATACTCAGCCACTTTTTCTTGAGGATGTAATCGGACATGAAGCCCAGCGGGAAGCTGCACAGGTACATGGCCAGGTAGGGTAACGCCGACATCAGACCGTTCTGTTCAATGCAAAAACACATCTATTACATATCCACTGAAAACATCACGAACATGACCAAAAAGTTTATGACATCTGAAACTGTACCCACTTAAAAAAAAAGTAATTCTATCTTACTTATCTTTGGGGAATACAGGCGTGAGACATGTTTTTTTTTCTATCTAAACTGACAACAGGCAAGTTAAATTAGTTTAATGAGCAGGCCTGGTACGTACCGCCTTGATGTCCACCCCCAGGACCTGGCTCATGTACGAGGGTATCTCCGTCATGAGCGTCCAGAAGCCCCAATTTTGTCCGCAGTGCACCACGATGAGGGAAATGAAAGATAACGACGTCCAGATTCGCTTCCATGGAGTTTTGAGTTTCTAAAAACGAAATAAGAATTATTTAAATACTTTAAATGTGATCTGATCACTGCATGCCATTTTATGTAGGCAGGGACTAATCACCACTTATGACCAATTTTTTTTTTTTACATGTGGATAAACTAGCGCTAGACCACGGTCACTCCTGATGGCAGGTGGTGATGTGGTCGAAGGATAGTACACGCAAGTTTTCAAAATATCTGTAATACAAATTAAAGTCCTATGCAAATTTTGAGCATTTTAAGAAGTAATATTGCTATCGAAGTCTTTTACAGACACTAGGTATGCCCTTGAATCACATACCATTGTACTTGCGATTCGTAGTGTAAAGCGGTTGTGAGGCAGTATTGTTTTAGTAACGCTTGATCAATATCAAGATAACGTCTTAACGATAACACAACTGCAGGTTATTAAATCTAATATGTCAATCAAATAATGTTCTGATGTGCGCGATCCATACGGGCAGCTCTCCGTCACAGATGTCTGTTCGGACATGTGTGACGTCGAGCTTCGTCGAGAGTTGAGTTCTCATTGAGTTCTCACTTTTATCATTTAACAACGTGCTCGAATAAAAGAAAATCCTAATTTAACTCTTCATATCAACTAGAAAGTCTATATATATATATATATATTTGTTATAGTTCATTGAAGCAATGTTTGTACTGCAAATTTTACCTTTTGTCCACCGATATGTCCTAAGGAGGTCTGAATATAAAGTCGTTCTTCGGCACTGATCATCCTGGAGGTCTGTGGCGAGTCTGCCCCCAAGAACACGTAGATGACGGTCCACACTGCGCCTAGCGTGCCATTCACGTAGAAGATGGCCGGCCAGCCCCAGTACTCCGCAAGGAACCCTGACGCCATCAGCTGGAGCGCCGTGCCGAATTGAGCTCCTGAAAGTTTGAATACGAGAACGACATTAAATAAACTTTATAAGACTCGTGATTGTAAAAACTATTATCGTGTTTATATGAAGGCGGTGGCGCTGTCGACGACGGCGGCGGCATACATACCGGCGTAAATCAATGTTCCGAGACGGCTCTTCTCTTCTAGCGGTACCCACTTGCCGATGAGGTTGTGCATGGAGGGGTAGAGGAAGCCCTGCAGCAGCCCCTGCACCACGCGACAAGCGCACACCAGCTGCCAGCCGCCCTGCATGTCGTCCATTACATTAAGTAATTAGCCTCGTGTGAAGTTACTCCTGTATGGTCTGGAGTTACGAGTTAGACAGGATTTGCGATATAAATTACACTGCATTGAATTTGTTACAATGACATCTATTTTATAAGATAAAGAGCAACAGGGCATTGGATAATAAGATGGCCGATAGCTGGCTTTAACGTGACGCATATTTTATTCGGCCGATCTGAATCTGAATACGTTACTCGTCAAGTTGTTGCCGATAAATGTTCCCCATAAATAATGTTTCCAAGTTCGAAATGTATTAATTAAAGTCTTGTTTAAAACTATCTCAGCAAGAAAGTATTATTATATAATTTAAACAGACTATAAGCGTATGGACAGATTGCTTTGCGCGGGGCGCGGTGTGCGGCAGAGGGCACACAAAAGGCCGGGCGGATAGTGCAGGCCCGCGTGCTTTTTAATTGTTGTACAGTGCTCATTACCTTCAGTTAAATAGGTTTCCAAATTCTATTTTAAATTTGCCTAATTGTTTTTGGATTAAATGAAGCTACAGGGAATGAGTCCAGTAGCGGGAGGTGCGACGTGTACTAACGTAATACGAGCCGATGGGTATGAGTAGGGAGACGGCGGAGTTGATAGCGACGCAAGCCGTGATGAGCACCATGCCGCCGTAGCGCGCCGCCAGCTCTCCGCCCGGGATCTGCAGCACCACGTAGCCCCAGAAGAACGATGACAAGATCACCGACTGTGTCTGCATGCTCCAATCGAAAGACTGGAAAAGAAATCGGTTTAACATCAATAGATACGTTGTTAAAATTAAAATGCGGCAATACAGAACGAATCTCTATGTGTTCAACAGGTGTTAGTTGAGGGAACTGAGGCGGCGAACACACATTCACTCCTTGTGGAGCTCAACGGGACCAAACAAATATCCACAAAGATCCTGTTAACCGCAACACAGGCCCTCAGATCGACTTAGCCTTTAGTGTGAGCTATATCGAAGAGAACACGGCTGGCTTTTTGGTCATCGACAAAACCTGAAGAACGGCGCATCGCACTCCTTACAGCGCATTCAGAATACATTACACAATACGCAGTACATAATATTATACAGCAATACCAATCAGTGCGAGATTGCTTCGCGCTGACACCGAGCGGCATCGGTTACGCCATAGCGGCGCCCAGGGTTGCCGTGACAGTGTCGGCACTGGCGCAACTGTATTACTGAATATTACTCACTTATGTCCATTGCATGTCGTATTTGATGTTGTTGAACATAGGTTGGCTATTGACATTTCTCTCTGCCGAACAATTCCCGTGGATCCGTAGACCTTTATGACTAAAGGTTCATTTTTAGCGTTACACATTTGATCAGCAGCAGCAGCTGCAGCCGCAACTGGTATCTGGTACGGAACAGTTGCGCAGCGATATTCATACAACGTAGATTTATTAGGAAAAAAAAGCTGGGTCGTGCAGCATTGGATTTTATTCTTGTTCAGGACTAGAGAATGTCGTGTACTAACTAATAATCTTATCAGATATTATTTACAAGTTTTTTGATTTGTACTCAAAAGATTTACGGCCTCGTCGAGATACGATAATGTTATTCTATGAGATAATGTTATCAAGTCGCCAAATGCAACGGGCACGTGAGCGGCGGCCGCGGCAGGCACGGAGGCGAGAGCGGACGGGGCTGCTCTCTCCGCGCGCTCCAGAGCTATCGCGATAACAGGCCCGAGTGTCGGTAAAGTGCCTGAGATACCACGCACGATACAGACCGATACGCGTTTCTCATCGCATCTTCACTTCCACCACACTAGACTTATAAATAAACTTAGCTTACAAATATTACGTCATTTCATTTTCGAGAATTTTCGCAAATTGACATAAACATCTTAAAATGCCATTTAAATAGTGACTATGTAAGGGGACAATGGAAGGATCCCTGTTTACAAGTACTTACGTTCTCTTTGTTCTTGTCCGTCATGGCGACGATGGCCATGCTGATGTTGACGCGCATGGCAAACGCCAGCACCAGCGCGAAGAACAGCATCACGCACTGCGCGTGCCGCACGCCCAGCGCCGCCCCTGCGGACCAGAAGTACGGAGAAGAACTTTAATTTATTCCAACTATCAGACACACATACAAGAAACTACAACGAAAACACAAACGCGCGCCGACTGTACCGAAGTATAATGTTATTTTAATAATTTCCTTTAATTTTTTACTTGCATATTTAGTGTATTTTGACTACTCGTTTTAAGCAACCATCTTAAAATATACATGTTATGTAGTATTTCTTGTTTACACAACAATGGTGGTACCTCAATTTAAACTTCACTAAGTCTTCCTTCGTACTTTGCGGAAATATATAGATTTGTTATTAACATTTGGACACTGCTGCTCACACAACGCGGACTGTCGACGCCGGTCACCTCATCGTAATTACTTCCGCTATTAACTTTTCAGGCTGAGTTCCAAGGTTAAGGTAGAAAGTTGTCTAAAAGGTGCGCGAGCGAGACCTGCCGCCTGTGGCCTGCGACTCGTACTCGCGGTTTCTAACAGCACAATGACATTTTAGTATGCAGTCGTAAAGAAAAATTTTAAATTGTAATAAAATCTATCAACTAGAAATGCGGACTGCGACTAAAGACCGTCTAGGGCGGTATTAATTAATTTAAAATTTAGGCCGTGTAACAAAGAAAAGGAATGCATCGGGACTTCTGTAATATTGAGATGGATGATGTACTTTTTATCTCGTGACTTCCTTCAGCTCCTCGACGCAGATGTTATTGTACCATACGAGTGAGTGGCACGCTTTTGTTTTATGGACATCGCAGTTTATATAACTTCATGCTTAGTTTTGTCTACGGTATGGAATCGAGCAAACGAGCGCGCTGCCATGTCTGTCGCGATGTTGGCGGCTCGCCGCGCCGACCCTAATGTTTATACACAATGCGCCGTTGATATTAGTTTCCAATAGATTTCCACTGCGGTAATATTTTATGCAAGGTTAAAATAATCAACATTCCATAAAAGTTGTTTATAGAATAACCGCCGCGCGTCGCTGCACTCGCTAATACATGACCGCATATGCATGCGCGTGGAGCCCGAAGCCCTCCGACTGGACGCGGGGAATTAGTTTAAGTTGCCTTCAGCGGAATTTGTCTCTCTAGAATATTACAACAACCGCCTTACATTATGAAACTATTACAATTGACATACAGTGCATACCGCTTGCTAGCTCTGTCTGTGTTAGGTGGCCTTCAAAGACGCGGGAGACCCTATCAAGTCAGCGACACTAGCTCTTGTAGCGGAACAAGTCATGGGCTCCGTGTGTTAGCATAACAAGCCCTTTCCGTTGACCGATGGCCTATGACCAGTCGATTCCTTATACATAGCACACCTGAACCCATGGCTGCATTGTATCCTCTCCGATCGCAGTACATTATCCACACATATCCAAATATCACTAATGTTTCAGTTTGACCGTGAGTCCCACGCGTTCCTGCGTTGACACAGTACAATGCTATAGCAACAATAATCTTAGCCACATTACAACTCACAATAATTGCTCACAGTTTGGAAAGTGAATAAAATCAGATTTTTAATCACTCTTCAAAGTCAGTCCAGCCCTCCAGGTTACAGGAGGTCACATAAAAACAGATGTCCTCCTCTGGTGGGGTAAACATTACGGTAACAGTCCAGTACTCGAAACTGTTTCTCAAAAACATTGAATATCATATTCCGTCGCATATGGGAGGCGAACGTCTACATACAACTCTATAGTAGAGGAGCTGTACGTGCTCCTTGCCTTCTTAGAAATCGCGATGAGGAAAATATTTGAAAAGTACGAAAAATACAGCAGGAAAACAATTACATTGCCACGGCGACATCTGGTGAAACAATTAATTAACAAACTAACTGTCGCTTGACACCAATCCCACCTGCACGATGGTATCGGGGCGATGTAGTGATGTGGCGAAGGATGGTGGACGCTGCAGTCTTCGTGGATGTGAATCCTGACGCCAGTAAATGATTTGTAAGTGTACGCATGTGCGTACGCAGCTGCAGGGATGTCCCTGCAACTGCAGATATTGCACGTAACTGTATAGCTGGCTTCGGGCTCCTTTCATAACAGCGTTAGGCGGACTAATTAGAGTTTTCTCACGACGTCAAAATTACTTTTTACCATTTTCCATAAGCCAATCTTAGGTGGCAGAGAGCGCTAAGAGATCGGTGTTCGTAACAAAAAAACCCTGTCCTCTGTCGACCTCTCTAGGTCAAAGTCGCTGTGCAGGCCGCAATTTATTTTATGAAATCACTGCAAATTCCATATATGTATATTTATCGCAGGTGACTCTCGCCTGCTCACATCACTACTGCAGCGTACTCAAGGTGAGCAGCAGACGCCGGCAGCTCGAGCGCGGCAAGTACTGAGTACAAGTCTAGCTTCTCACAGCTCGCTTTCCAATTGACATTAGCAACATCACATTCAGGTTAAGCTTATGATAATTATGCACCCGTGGTCAACGAAGGTAAAACATTAGCGAATTTTACAACATTACTAAATACACAAATACCTCGGTGGCACAGTCCCACTACAGAGCACCTGCGACGTTGGGTTCTAGGGTTCGAATCCTGGGTCGAAAAAATTATATTGGGTTTTTTGAACGTGAAAGCCCAGAATTTGGAGTATGTGTCCGATATGGCGATAGGCTTGTACCCTATCACATTATGGACGGAAAACATAAGGCTAAATGTGGGTGGCACAAGTTGCACATTTGCCCACCTCTTCGTGGAATACAGGCATGAGATATGTTTTCGTTTGTTTTGAATCTGGGCAGTGCTCGCACTTTCAGCGTCACTATATGCTAACACGCCGGGCGTGTCGCGACACTTGGAGCTTCCGATTGCGATCTGCATTTCAAGTTTTAATAGAGAACTTTTTTTTATTTGCCATTTATTTAAATTTTACTTATGTGAATTTGACGAATTTTCGTGAGTTGAAGAAAAGAAGTAGTTTTGGCGTACAGCTACATGCATACAGCCTCCTGCCGCGTGCTGTCCTCGCTAGACGACAATACATTAGTCATACTCGTTTGTCACTTCACTAATGCAGGATCAATGAGCGGAATCGCCTTCGCGTTCGCATCGCGTCTATCGTGAAGTTTGTACCTCGAGGGCATTACGTTCATGTTTGCAATTGAAGACGTCAGCGCCCGCGGCCCGTTGAGTGTGCTGACGTCTTATGACTGTCCTAGCGGCAGCCGCCGGTCGCCTAGACCCGGTCCATTAACGTTAACTTCTTGATCATTTGAAATGTTCTCTGTTTATAGGCAAACACTCGAACCAGCTTATGATTGTGCGAAATCTTTTGCATGGTGCTCAGTTTTACTCGTTAATTGACCGTCGCAAGTCGCATTCTTCCGGTCCAGTCGTACTCGACAGCGCTTATACTATCTTACCCCGAATGACGCGGTAAACAATAATACATAAATTACTCACTGGGTTTTTTGACATCGGGGCTCGCGCCGTCCTCCGACATGGCGACTTCGTCAGTGCCGAGTGCTGCCAGCGCAGGATACACTTCGAGACCACGATATGTTTTACTTCGACAGTTGTATTTCAATATCGTTCTTAAATCACAAATCTTCAGTTCATATTAATGAGAATGTTATCACGTAATATTAAATAGTATACACAGAGTTGCGTTCGACCGTGTGTCCCTGAATAGTTGTAGCGTGTGTTAAACTTGTTTGCAGTTTTCTTTGGTTTGTTTTGGTAAGCGTGGGGGCAGAGTGTGCGGTGCGCGCGTCTACCGCCGCGGCCGTGCGCTGAGCGATTGGCTCCAACTGTTTTTTTCTTTTCTTTTGTACGTACCGAAGGCGAGCGGCGTCGCCTTGTTATCAATGTCAATACCTGCGATCGGTTTTTGTTTCACACCTTATTTATTTCAATATCATACGTTTTTAAAGTTTAATTAGAAACAAATTTGCTAACGATGTCGTTATCTCCATCTCTCATAACAGAATTAGGTTTACATAAATAGCACGCACCTAAACGCCTATAAAAATGATTTAGCGGGCAGCGCAGCGCGCGTCTTATTTGTTTTATCTGTTCAAATTTATAACAAAACTCGTCAGAATGGTCGCGTTTCTTGCAACGAATTTGAAATTCAGCATTTACCATGAACATGGTGAAAATATCGAGTAGAGAGCGGCGTGAGGTCTCTCGCGGGTCACACTTCGAGTCGCTGCCTCGCGCGGACATAAAGCCGTGCATTGGTTACGGCGGAAGTCGAACTGTAACGCACGCTATTTAATATCGATTCCTTAATACCAAATGGTATTAATAAACAATTAAATTGCCTCATTACGAAAGAAACAATTAACACGATCTGATAAGAAGCGCTCAGCGCCGCGCCGCGGAGTTGTGTCGAGGTGTATTCTTTTTAATTACTTTATATTAATTTTGAATCGACCACGTTCTGAGTGAATCGAAATATCATATCGCAATAGCGGTACTTTGTGCCAGAGGATACATTTTTATAATAAACTCGACGAGTAGTTCATAGCCGATCTTCAGGTGCTCATTTTAAAAAAACGCTACGCTTACGCTTAAATGTGAGGAACTTTGAAGAAAATAGTTGAAACATAGTAAAAACAATATTTTCGCTATCCTGTACATAAGTATTACTATCTGACGAAAACGTGACGTTCCTTCCGTCGTTTAAGATTCGATTCAATACAACAGCTAAGTTTATTCACATGTAATAAAACAACTCATATGGAGCGCGCTTATTTTATCGATTACGATTTCTTTTTGTTTCGGTAAATTTTTGACAATTTTTACAAAAGCTGAAACATTGTGATATCATCATTTAGCTAATTAATTATTGGCTCCGAGTCGGAGGCCGCACGAATATGAAAATGAAAGAGAACGAGACATAAGTTCTACGCATGCAATCTGTGGGCCGCCTTCACGCGGAGGGCATACAGTGCCCTGCGTGTTCACTATAACGGTCTTCGGGCAAACAGATACACCAGTTGTGTCTACATACATACTTCTTTATACATATCTCACGCCCGTATTCCTCGAAGAGGTAGGCAGAGATGTGAGAGGTTATAGATGGCGAGCCTAAAGCTATATCGGGCACAAATTCCAAAATCCGGGCTGATATCGAGTTGAAAAAATCCAATATCATTTTTCCAGTACCGGGAATCGAACCCGGGACCCCAATACCCTAGGATTATTATGTAAATATTCATTACGGCTCCTTCAATGTACGCAAATCGATCTATTTTTACAATGACAAATTTTAAACTTTTTTTTTAAATCCAAAAATAAAAAATAAGTTCTCGTAAAAAGAGTTATAATTGGTACTAGCCGCCGTATGCCGGTCGATGACAAACCAATAACAATGAATTATTGGTCCAATAATATCTAGTGCAAACAAGCACTACACGTTAGCAATTAGCTTTAACTTGGCTTCGAACAGTAACCTCCTCCCCCCTGCTCTACAGCGCGCCATCTCCGGCCAGTCCCGCTCTCGAAGCTCCCGCACGCATC
>DWMW01000040.1:0-16703 GCA_018246335.1 Papilio thoas cinyras
ATTCTTAAATCTGATGAATACCCAGAGTTATCCCCCTCTAACCAAACATGTCCTCTTGGCACGATATGACTCCTTCTAGGAAAATATCCCTTTACTTTATCTTTATCATATAAAAATAAGTTGGCAAAAAAACTCAGTTTGTTTCACTAAAATGTTACTTGTTACTTTGATTGTGCTCTTGATTTTTGCTCTTTTTCCTTCACTTTCTTAGTTATTTTCGGACTTAGTTAATTATTTACATAATTGTAAAATAGATAAGTGGTCTATTGCATTATTGTGAATGTTAGCATACTTGCAAAATACTATTGGAATCCTTTTATGTCGTTGTTTCTGTATACATAACTGTTGATGTAACTAAATAAATAAATAAAAAATAGACATCAAAATAAATATAAACAAAACATTGCTAGGCTTGTGGCAATACTAATTAGTTTTCTGTGAGTTGTAATATTTGGAGTTTGTATTTTTGTTTGATGTTATTTTCTGGAACTGTTTGTTGTCAGTTAGAACCGAGTAAACAAACTCACCGTTCCTTGTCTGTATCGACAGAAAAGTTGCGCTCAATAACAGTGGTCCACTGGAGTCCGCGAATGGTGAAGGTGTGCGGTCGGGGCTTGTCTACGGCCATAATTTGACAGTCTCGCACTGTGAACTTATTCAGGGGATCCCGATAGTTGTTGCGCTCCGGCTGTGTTTTAAATCCAACTAAGTCACCATTATCAAACAGAATGAAATAGCGATCTCGCCAATTACGGATGTGTTCTCCGCGCTTTTGCAACCAGCCCTCTTTTACGATGTTACCGGGCGCCTCGGCCTCCGCCATGGCTGCAGTCGCCTGCTTGCGCCCGACCGAGGCTCTTCAGACACCACTTAACTCGCCAATCTATACACTTGTTTAGCTATCCACACCACCACCACGTTTCTATACAACACTTAAAGCGCGTGCTTCACCTGTGCTGAATAACACCGTTAACGTAAGAATAGTACATTTTTTCGTACAAAACACCTAAAATATACTAATTTTAACGTTTTCTCTCCTTAGAAAACGACACGAATTAGCGACGTAGCCTCGCGGTAGCTATGCGACAATGTCAAATAGGGCTGTTTGATGAAAAACAATAAAAGTAAAGGCAAATAAGCAACGCATAAGTGGGAAAGAGAAATCCGAGTAATCTGAAGTTAGACAAGGGGCTATTTATTTAGTTGTATAATAACCTATTTTGACAAATTAGTGCCATATGTCTGCCGCTAGTCGGATAAACGGCGTTGTTACATGTTTTATATTTCCATGAGACGTTCCTTTTTATAAAACTATCTTTAATACATTCTTTATTATAAAAAGAAATAAAATAGCTGTAGAATTTACTTGAATCACACACTCTAATAAAATTGTAGATTTCTTACTATAAAATAACAAAATATTATGAGGACTGGAATTTTATGATATCCGGATTATTCAACGGATTTTATAATCGTTACAAGTAAATATTGGCAAATAATCGAATACAACTATAATATTTATTTGTTTATTTAAGCCACGCCAACAGTATATAAAACAATTAAATTTAAAAGTAATTCCATAATAGGTTAGTTAAATATACAAAGAAGAATATGAATGTTTATATACTAGTATGTACTGAG
Source organism: Papilio thoas cinyras (assembly GCA_018246335.1). Taxonomy (NCBI): domain Eukaryota; kingdom Metazoa; phylum Arthropoda; class Insecta; order Lepidoptera; family Papilionidae; genus Papilio; species Papilio thoas. The sequence continues at coordinate 1,642 of DWMW01000040.1, forward strand.
GTGTACCATACCACATAGATAAATATCAAATCTTCATCAAGTTGTGCCTTAAAGTTTGTTCTGTCTGTCTATTACTTTAGCTAGCTGCATGGAATGAGAGGATAAGATTTAAATGGCTCCATTATCTATATTGGTATTGTTATTATTTAATTAATTCTTAGTGGGTATGTCAATTTTAGCAATTAAAGCGTAGTATCACGCGGTACGCCTCGACCTTCTCGCAAGATGTTATGCGGCGCGATACCACTTGCCTCAGTTCTATAAACTTATGGACCTGAACTGCTGGCCGAGTACAATGGTGCTTATTTGCAAAATATAGCCTCTCTCAACACTTGTGCCGTCAGGGAACGCGTTGACGTCGGTTATATTTTACTATACACTAGTACGTCTTTCTCCATCCTAAAGTATAAATCTCCTCTACACGTGTGACGTCATTCAGCGAGCTGGCACGAGCCACGTTATAGAATGCGGAACTTGCACATTAAGCATTCTAAAATATAACCCGCCTCAACACCATTGTGTTCTAATTAATTATTCAGTTTGATTTCTCTTTACTTACTCGTAGTTGTACTATCGCACCATTCGACATTGTCACTACTAAGAAACGAGCTCCGGGCACTAACGACTTGTGGCGAACTTACTTATACTGAGTACTGAAGCATACTTATCTATATTTGGTTTATTTGCCGTTTCGAGTCAGCCACCTTTAATTAAGTGTACTTTATATTTTATACGGCATGGCAACACAGGCTGCCACGCTGTGGTCCCTGATTTGATTACCGGCTCGGGAATCATGATATTGGGTTTTTTTCCATTTAGTATTAGCCCTGAGTTTGAAATTTGCGTCCGATAAGGCGATTGACTGGGCCCCTATCACAGTATAGGATGGAAACCATATGGCGAAATATGAGTGCACTAGTTGCACCACTGCCTACCTCTTCCGTGAATACAGGCGTGAGATATGTTTTTTTTAGATTGAAACTTTTGTGAAGTCAAAAAAAACTTTTTGAAATACTTTTTTTTATTTATCCACTGAGGTTTCAACACATTTTTTTAAAATATGTGATGGATGACAACTTCGACTTGAAAACTTTTTTTAGCTCATACGGAACAGGCAGAACGCCCAGCGTCCCTCACAGCTCAGACGTTACAGGCAGGAGAGAGTCGGTGGAACGCCGCCGACATCGCTAACTTTCAAATTCCACATCGTATGCTTGGTACTGCCGATGCAAGCCTACCAATTCGATTTATATGAATGCATAATTTGTCGAAATACTCCTGTAGAAAAGGTTCGAGTTACAGGCATACGCTATATGTCGGAGACTCGTGTAACCACTATTGTGCTCTGCAGAATGGCTTCCAGGGTAGCGAGGATTGTTGCGTAAAGCAGTCTGGTGCGCGGCGCAGGCAGGCGGTGCAGACAGGCGGCCCCGACTGAACATAGCTAGCGAGGTGGAACATCCGCGACACCACACAGCTGTAGATGTTCACTCGAATGCTGCACCAGTGTCTGGCTCGTCTCATGTCCTCTGTAGTTTTTAACTTTTTCAGATGGAAGTTTATTTAAATTGTTCCAATCGCTCGTGAGTTGCGAGATAAGGAAATCGATTCGAGTCGAGGACAAGAACATCCGTGATTACATAACGAGGGTAAAAGAGCGAACAGGGTCAGGAGCGGCGCGCGCAGGTTAGGCAGGCGCTGGGACGGGAGCGGGGCGGGGGCGGGGTAGGCGCTCGGTCGATAGTCGCGCCCTCGCCCAGTGCTAAGCGACGGCGCCCCGAGCACAGTGATCAGCTCGCCCCGACCGAGTCCGTGAACACCCGCGTGTTGCCATGAAGGTACAGACGCCTAGCCGTTAGCCGTAGTGCGGTAGTCGTATGAGGTAGGCGTAGGTCCCGGCGGCTGCACTCGGTCCGGTACGTGTTTCGCGCTCGCCGTGCCCGCGGCCGCCGTCACTCGTCGTCATTAGCCGTCACTCGCCGTTACCTCATCGCCACCGCCGTCACTGCCGCGACCACCACCACCGTCGTTACGCCTTCCACTCGCCACATTTGTGACAGCATCTCAGCATGTTCTGATGATGATGATCCTCTAACAATTTCATAGTCATCCTGTTTCGTCGCCACTCCCCGTCGTGTGTTCCTGTATATATACAGGAATAAATTTTTTTCCATGCAAAAATGTTATCTAGCGATGTTGTAACCGTCAAAGCCAGTACAGTACAGTATTATTACTATTTCCTCACGTACATATATATTTCCGAGCCATGTCCGCGGCGACAGCGACAGAGTGAGATGAGGTGTGCGATCGATAGTCGGCCGCCGTCGCTCGCCTCCGATCTCGTCCACGAACTCGCTCTACAATATTATACACATATCACACTACACAATTAAATTGATCATTTAGGAAAACGGCTTTTAAAAGACCTAGTATTTTTTTTATTAATTTTCTGCAACAAAATAGTTTAAGACGTTTACATTTACCTCTTTATATATATTCAAAATCGTTTTCTCTTGTTCCAGCAACACAGCCTCAAAATCATAATCTCATATAATGCTAAAATTACCCAAAGGGCTTAAAAAGAAGAAAAAGGGTAAAAAGTCAAAGCGTAAAAGCGAAGAAGAACTTTTTACAGAAGAAGAATTAGAAAAATATAGAAGAGAACACCAACTGCAAGAAACTCAAAGCGGACAAGGATCTTTGAAAGAAAATGAAGAGTGGTCGAAATTCAAAGATTTGACTACAGGTATAGACTCTGTATTGAAGAAAACTCAGGGTGATCTAGATCGAATTAAATCTACATCATTTTTTCAACGTGTTCAGCCTAAGGAGGAAGAACCTGCGATAAAGGAAGCTCCGTCAAGACCCGTAGTAGAAGTTACAGAAGCAGATTTCCCACAACTTGTGCAAACTGCAACTGATGCGGATGAAGATAAAAGTGATTACGGATTAACTGATGAAGAATCGGAGGACGAGGAACAAGACGACATCTTTGACACTTCTTACGTCGAAGCTGTCGAACGCGGTGAAGTAAAACTTGCCTATGTACCGGAGTCGCCGGAAGAATTTCTAGACGATGGATTATTCGACACATCTCATGTCGAAGCGCTAATTAAAGGACAAGATACCAAAAGTAAAGGAGACAAAAAAACGTTGGATATTGGAGTCGCCGTCGAAGTTCTTACTGGTCGCATTGATAATTTAACTTTGACATCAAAAAAACGAAAACGAATCATTCCTGGAGACCTTTTATTAGAAAGCGTTGACTCAGAATTGCCACTAGTTGCAAAAACTATCGAGCGTGACGTAGAGACTAGTATTTTGGATGCTGACACTGATATTCCTATAACAACGCCAATCGATCTGAGTGTTTCGCTCCATACGGCGCTGTTACAAGAAAATAAGAAAAATAGTCATGAAAATATTTTTCAACTTATTAAAAGTGAAACAAAAAAGCCCGAAATAGATGAAGACGAGGATGATGAATTTACATTATTAGCAACAGAATCGCTTGAAACAAAACCTGAAGTAATAAAACTAGAAGAAAAAGAAATTAAAGTCCAACCTGTTATTAATGAATCTTGGTCCGCCTTTGAAGCCGACAAAAATGAGTCTGTTTTCGCTGAAGGCATAGTTGAAGACCAAATAGAAATATTAGATCCTTATGTAGATCAAGACGATCCCTTCGATACCAGTTTTGCAGACGCTGTGATTCCGATTACACAATCCATACAAATTAAATCAGGACAAATAATACTAGAAAACGACGAAGACTTTGATCCTCGTGCCGAAGAAGTTCGGGAAAAATTAAATAATCGACGTAAATCATCTGTGCGAATACATTTAACGAATCCCTTGGGCATAAGGGAATCGATAACATCGGATGATATTGTTGACGCGGAAGACAGTAAACTACCTCGTGACTTGTTAGGAGGTAGTAGTACTGACTTAACTCAGTTAGGAGATTCGCCACTAGATCCATTGGACGCAAATAATACTGATAAAGACCCGTTTGACACTACTATTGTTGACAAAGTTGTAGCGCCAGGAAAAGTTGAACTTAAATTATTGGAGCAAGAATTGATCGGAGAAACGCCGCCTCTGATTTATCGCGTTCCAAGTGATCCGGATTTCGATCCACGAGCGGACGAATCTGAGCATCAGGAGCGACGAGCGTCACGTCCAGAAAATCTTACAGTTAGCAAAAGTGTTGTATTCAATATTGATGGTGTAGAAACCACCGACTTAGATTCAAAATCTAAACCAATTAAGCCCTTAACACCATATTACACAAAAGAGCTTTCAATAACTGAGGAGATAAGCCAGATAGGCGAGCTTACTGAAATAGTTACCGAAGAATTAACTCGAACTCGATCCGACGAAGATCTATCTAATAACAAAATACAAAAATACACAGCAAAAAGACGTCATTCGGAATATCCACAACCAAAGACCGTAAAAAGGACTGACTTTTTTAATACTGCCAATTGTGATATCCAGGCCAAAGTACTTACACCTTCAGGGCCTAAGTTAGAACAAAATAACGTTCGGGAAGTAGAAGAAGACCCATTCGATACTTCTTTTGCGTCTAATATTAAACCGAGTAAGACGGAATTAAAATTGTTAGCCCAGGAGCTCGACGTCGATGATTCTAAAGTTATTTCGGGATGTGAACGAGATCACGACTTTTTAGAGACATCCGACGATATTTTCCACGTTAAAGCGTTAACTCCACAGCCAGTAGATCTGAGACAACCGCGGGAGGAGTTTGACCCTTTCGATACTTCTTTTGCAACGGCTCTAAATCCTGGTAAAACCGAATTGAAGTTACTCGAATCTGAACTGTTGAATTAAGATTTTTCGTAGACGTTTTCACAATGGCTTACAATCCATTCTTGAGTATGAATGAGCCCACGGCTTCAGCAACGGCAGATGTACTTAATCCTTTTATGGTAACCGATCTTGAAACAACCGTCTTGACAGAAGACAATCCTTTCGCGGCCAGTAACCCGTTCTCAGACTTCGGGGAAAATTATGAGCCACCTGCCGGTGATACAGTGCCCGTTGATATTTTTGGAGGAGAAAATCTAACAAATTTGGGCGCTAAGAACTTTGAAGGTACTTCACTCGATCTGTTTGCTAGTCAATCGGTTGACTCAGAAAAGCTTACAAAACCAACAGAATTAGAACTAGTGTCTACTGCAGTAGATTCACCAAGTCCGACCTTAGGTGAAACATGCAATCGTGACCCACCTACTACACTTCCTCCTGAAACACAAAACTTAATATTGAGTGTAACTGGTCAAATGGAATTTACTAGTTCACACTTACTCGATCGAATACCTCCAACAAGAACACCCAGCCCAGTATCGGTCCGGGATATTCATTCTCCAAGCCCTACGCCTGAGCCGGAGCTATTCGAGCAGACAGCGCCAGCGGAAAGTATAGACGATTATAAAAATAAGCCAGCCAGACCACCTCCGGCACGACCACCACGGCCGGCGCCGCCGAGTGTCCCCCCACCGCGGCCTCAGGCACCACCGCAGCCAGCCAATCAGCCCCAGCCGTCGCTACCTGATGACATAAACCTTTTTGATGCACCTGCTCCCGTTATGACGAAACCAACAAAGGAAGACATTTTGAGTTTATATTCTGCTCCAAAAAAAGAAGAAAAACAGATTGATTTCTTAAGCGATGATATCATAGAAGTCATGCCTTCTCAGTCCGCTTCTGACCTGCAACCTCCAATGACAACAATAGACTCGACCTCTTCAATATTACAACATACCGCTTCGAGCAAAGACAGCGAGGATATTGAAAGAACGGGGAACATGTCTTTAGTCATTGACGACATAATGGATGATACTGTTGTTCCTATGGATTGTTCTGAACCCATGGATATATCACAGGCAAATACCTCTCCTTTTATGGAAGAGGGTGATGACAAGCTGTCGGAAATGACGGAATTTGAAAAAAATCCATTCGAAAGTGACGATATCACTGAGGTGCCAAGCTTTGGTAATGACGTTACTGATATTTTTTCGTCACAACCGGATGAAGCTTTCATAGCATCGAGTTCCGAGGATCTTAAACAAAATCAAAGTGATGCGTTTACACAAGCTCAGCCTACGGAATTTTGTCCAACTGCAGGACGCAATGTATTTGCGGAAACTCAAGGAGGAACCGAGTTCCAAGAAGAACTCGCTTTTAATAACGAAGAGATTAGTCAAGGGAGGGAAAACATCGCAGCTCTTTCGTCTTCTGATCTCGGTTGGGATAAATCTCAAATATTACACAACACTACGCAATCTTCTGTGGATGCTTTCGATGCTTTTTCTGCCAAGTTCGACTCTGCAGCCCCAAGCCATATGAATACAGGTACTTAAAAAAATGAACGATTAACATAATTTTTTTGATCATTGAAAACGTGTGCTTAGCAATGTTATTAACCCATAGATGCTTGGGGGGACGACGGCGCCTCGGACGTGGCTCCGAGCGGCTTCGAAGCGGAGGCGTTCGACCCTTTCCTATGCCTGGAGGCGCCACCGCCACCTGCGGCCACGCCGCGCCTCGACCACCAAGGATCACACGACTCCGTCGATGACACGTTCTCAGTATTTATTAGGTGGCCCACAGTTTGCCTATTGCCATAATGAACAACTGCATTGTTCGTTCTTACGCCGACAGTTTTATAATCACTATTCTTAAACTGGCAGACCTAAGGACGACACGAGCGGTCAGGACTCGGCAGTGCCGGTGCTAGCCCCGCCTCCGCGGCCCCCGGCGCAGCCCGACTCGCCGCGCTGCAACCCTTTCGACAAGAGCGAAGTTGAACCTCGGCCCCGGATAGATACTCAATTTGGTGAGCGCAATGACTAGTTAATTGTCTCAGTTGTCGGTATACAACAAGTATTCCTGTATTAAACATGCATTAATTTTTATATTAAACGTCAATTCCTTTTATTAAACATACAAAAACGACCTCAAGCATACCTATTACAAATATTGCAACGTTGCAAGCTACGATCGGAGGTCGGAGGTCCGACACTATAAGTTATGAAACTATTTCAGAAGAAGGGCGGCGGCGGTCGGGGAGCGCGGGAGGGGGCGACACGCCGCCCACGCCGCTCTTCGACGAGGACGTGTCGGTGCCGCTGGAGGACTTTCCGCGCACGACCTACAGCGGCCCCGGCTGGGAGATGCACCTCCGACAGCCCAATAAAAAAAAAATCACCGGTCAAAGGTACTATTGTTACGGACCCTAGAAAAGGTCTCGAGTTGTACGTATTAAGTACATAACAAATAATAATATAAACAATTGACTTCGTAGAACGCTGTTACGGTATGCATAATAAATGTTGACGACTCGTTTGTGATGAATACGTATTAACATGTCAATTATACATATAACAATGCAGTGGTGATATAAATTATGATGGTGAGATGTATCTTCTGTGTGACGGCCCTGTGGGAAGGCAAAAACGAATACCTACAAGACGTAGACGACGTAGGGTTACCACTGAAGTGAATACGAGACATATTACTGCGATTAGTAGCCAAATTTTAAAATGTGTGCAGATTCTGGAAGAAGATGTTTGTGCGGCTCGTGTACCAGGGCGACGCGCCGGCTGTGCAGCTGCTGAACTCTGCGGCGGACAAGGAGCCACTGCAGGAGTTGCCGCTGCAGGCCTGCTACTCCGTCTCCGACGTAGGCGCCCAGCAGTTCGATCAGTTCGGCAAGATCTTCACCGTTAAACTGCAATACGTCTTCTACAAGGAACGCCCCGGAGTCAGGTCGGTCGTTAGCTTATTTTTATCTCAGAGTTACATCGATCTGATTTGTAACTTAAAAAAATTCGATATGCCAAGTAGCCGTAACTGACGACCATGTATACTGTGCACCTATGATTTACGAATGACGAAGGAGGCAAAGAGGTGTACCAACATTGCGCCAAATCGAAATTCATAATCACTGCCTACCCATCTGGTTGATTAATGTGAGTGCATATTTATTTATTTACTAGCTGACCCGGCAAACACTGCACCACCTCCGAGCCAATAAATAAAAATCTGAAAGATAACACAGGTGTTTCAACTTTTGTTTAAAACGTGATCAAAAATTAACGGTACAAGAAGAAAAAAAGATTCGTAAAAAAAAACTCGATATAATAAGGTTTTGTTATAAAAAAACTTCACTTTTGAAACCAATCAAATTTTTGTTTTTACTATTCCAAGGATTTTTTCATATTTACTTACCTTGTGGTTCAAGTCCGGGTAAAGTTGCCTTCCCAGGACTTGCACAGATAAGTCAAAACCAAATTTAGTGAAGTCCGATCGGCTGCCGTCGAGACAGAGCGAGCCTGACGAACGGCAATTGATTGTCATATAAAGATTAAATGAATGAGCGCGCGTTGTAGTTCGGCTCACACGGCAGCCACTCCTACACATCTATAACAAGCAAATGTGTTGTCTTAGGAAGACGTAGGCAAAGATAAGCAGAAAGATTTTCTTTTCCTATTCCTGCACTCTGTAATATTCGCTTCTCTAGACAAGGGTGGGAAGGGCAAAAGGCCTCTTACACTTCACTCGTCAGCCGAAACGCAGAATACATTTACTTCAGGCGCGACTCCTGCGATGTGACGGTGTTACACCAGTAGAGGCGGCCCACGTGAAGCCGTCGTCCGCTAACGGCGTGTTGTGCGTGCAGGCCGGGCCAGGTGACCAAGGCAGAACGCATCACCAGCAAGTTGTCGCAGTTCGCGGCATACGCCATGCAGGGCGACTACCAGGGCGTCAAAGAGTTCGGCAGTGATCTGCGCAAGCTCGGCCTGCCCGTCGAGCACGCTCCGCAGGTCTGCAAACCTTCTTGGCACTCACTCACACTCACACACCAGAGCTCTCTCTCTCTCTCTCTCTCTCCTTCGCTGCAGCTCAAAGTCAACTACTGCTAAACGTAGGCTTCTAATAACTAATGCGAAAAGGGGTTTGCGGGTAAAGTTTAGTAATTCAATCAGGACATATCCGAAGAGAGTGGACTGTGACTAAGAAATTGAGTCCTAAGCAAGTGGCACGTTTAAATAAAGGCGTCTAAAATAATTTTACCTCATTTATTTCTCTGTAAAAATATTGCAAGCTGTACGTGTCTCCGCCATGGCCATGATTGTTTTTTTTTTTCAATTTTAAGTCGTGCGTAAAAGTTGTTTTAATTTCAAACTAAAATTCACGAAACCATCTTAAAGTTTATTTTAAGAAAGATGTTAAAGGTTTAATTTCTCCTAAAGCCAAACGATAAGTATGTTTATGCAGTTAAACTGTTAGCCATTCCGCGGCGCAAAGGTGTGCGTACCGTGCGTGACCGTACGCGAGATTTGTTATACGTGGTATGCGCGTGCGCAGGTATCGCAGCTGTTCAAGCTGGGATCGCTGAGTTACGAGGACGTGAAGCAGTTCTCGTGTTGCGTGGAGGAGGCTCTGTTCCGGCTGGCCGCGCATCGCGACCGCGCTCTCACATACAAGATGGAGGAGGTAACCCACGCTCGCCGAAACTACAGCATGTTTCGTTAGGATCGTTCCAATGTTAATGCGCGCTTGGCCCGCGGGCCGCGGGATGCGCAGGTGCAGCTGACGGCGGTGGACGAGCTGCACGTGCAGCAGGACGCGGACGGCGGCGTACTCAAGCAGATCGCGCGCGTGCGCATTTTCTTCCTCGGCTTCCTTAGCGGTGAGCGCTTTTAATATAATGTACACCATCGAGCTGTTTTTATTGCAATCCATTGTATTGCGCTCGCATAGTTCTAACTACACATTTGTTACTTCACAGTGACGCATACAGTTTTTTATATTTATTTGCTTTCATTTTTTGTGCATATTGTGTATCTAATAAAGAAATGTGTTGTTTACTGATAATTTAAATGTACACATATCATTAGAATAAGGATTTAGATTTCATATTTTGTTGACCGGCCACAAGCAACAAATAAATATTCGCTGCCCTACAACACTATTTCGCATTCTATCATTCAGTCACGCCTGACATACTTCGAAGAGATCGCATCTCAACGGCATTTACTCTGCCTTCATCAACACGGTCTGACTCCTCACTACTGAACTTATAGCCCCATTCATTCCATTACCTGCATTCACTCTTCGTTTAAAGTCTCGAACAGGCTTACGATCTCTGCTGAACAGACATACCAAATAAACAAACTGAACAACTTGTTCCACTTCACTACTACTAGTCTGCGCTTGTCCCACTCCATGTGGAGTCGGCACAACACGATTCTTCCTTCCATACTCTACTATTAAGCGTCACCTTGTTCCACAACAACAGGTCAATAAAAAATTATCAAAGTTAGCATACTTTAAATAGTAGGACCCTAAAATACAATAGGACACAAAGTGAATGAATACAAACAATGTGTAGTATTCGTGCAGACATAGGACATCATTAAGTACGCTTATACAGAATAGAGCTCATCGAAAGAAGAGCGTGACGTGGCGAGCTGGCAGTCCCGGGAGAGGCGCGGGCCGACCGTGCTGCGTCCTAAAGGGGTTTGTGTTTAACTGAGGGTGCGTGCTCGGGGCCCAGGGTACCCTGAGCTAAACATAAACTTCTATATAGGCATTGCTTGATATCTAGACGCGAGACGGCGGCGAGGCGGCTCCACTCCGCAGTACGGAGGACGCACAAGCGACGCACTCGAAGGTTGGATTCTCCCGGTGCATAATGTTTCCATTCGTATTAGTACAAGGGAATCCAATGTTTGCGTGTCGTCGGCGCCGAGGTCTGCCGTTCGCTTGACCTTCGTTTGACCTATGAGCAAATGCTCTCCGATTGTACCGGCCATCGGTACACGAGGCTACGGCGAGGCGCTAAGGACTGAACGAGCAGGACAGACACGATGAATGCCCTAACTTTAAAAGTCAAAAACTACCACTAAGATTTTACTTCTATTTCCATGATTGACTTATTTATATGTATGTGAATACATATGGAAGTAGAGTATTGAGCCGAGGGCGCTGTCCCGGTTGGCGTTGCAGGCATGCCGGACGTGGAGGTGGGGCTGAACGACCTGCGGCGGCAAGGGCGCGAGGTGGTGGGCCGCCACGACATCATCCCCGTCGCCACCGAAGAGTGGATCCGCGTCGAGAACGCCGAGTTTCACGCTTGCGTGCAGCCGCAGGAGTTCGCCGAGTCACAGATACTCAAGTGAGCCACCGGTCTACAGACTCTGCCTCCGTGCGGTCGATCTCGACTCGCGTTCCATTCAAGTCGCTATGTATGGGTCGGAGTGCGCGCGCTGAAAGGAAAGGATGGAAGTAGATTGAATGTCGAGATGGATGTGTCCCCCCAGGGGTAAGCCCGCCCCGAGAGGGAGTTTATTAGGTGCAACTCTGCAATTTGATACAGAGGATAATTACAAATTATTTTTTAGTAATATTAACATTAATAACCGGATTAAAGAAGAAAAAAATATATCAAATTTCGTACATTTAGTATTTATGTTCTTTGTAATCAAATGTGAAAATAAGTATTGTAAGTGTAGTGTATGGCTGCTGGAGGATCGTCGAGTACAGTTTGAATCCCATTGCAATATAATTAATATAATTTAACGAAACATAACATTGTAATATGATAAATATGTTTGTGTAAAAGTACATCGTAGGTTTGTGTGGAAATATGTTTTGTTAAGTATTATTGAATTTTTCAAGAGTGCTTATGATAAAATGGGTCATAAATGTGTATGGCTGTGTGATCAGTTATTGATTGTGTGAAGTATATGGGTCAACGTTTCTATAGCGGCAGTGAAGTTCGTGTACGAGCCTGTACTCGGAGGAAGTAGCGCGGGCATTGCAACGAGGCGCGCTAGTGATTGTGTGGTGTCATCGCATACACAACGAGTACATTGGGGGGAGCTTGTCTATCACTGATACTATATCAGTGAGAGACAAATTTAAAAGTAACAGATTATCCTAATACGGGCATGTTAGGAGGAGGGAAGAACGGCACGTGACAAGGAGAGTTTTAGATATGAATGTGGAGGGATATATTGGTAAGGATTGGCCTAAGACAAGATGGATGGGTCGTGAGAAAGAGGATATGAGAATAAAAGGATTGACTTCTGAGACGACGCTTGATAGGAAGGAGCAGAAGGAAGAAGCATGTTGTGCCGACCCCGCCTAGAATGGGACTAGGTAACTTATCGTTATCGTCGGTCACGGACCTCGCCAACTAGCTGGCAGCGGCTCGGAACTAGTTGGCGTTGCTTTGTGGAAAATTAGTTTAGTACGACAATGAGAGCACCCATGGGAGACACTCGATGGGTGCACTCGATGGACGCACTGCTAAGAAGGTCGCGTGCTCCCTGTATCAGGTTCAAGCCGCCAGACGCGTGCTACATTGAGCTAATGCGCTTCCGCGTGCGCCCTCCCAAGAACCGCGAGCTGCCGCTGCAGCTGAAGGCGGCCTGGTGCGTCGCCGGCAACAAGGTTAGCTGAATACACAAGTACTTTCATACTAACGCCGCATCATGTGCCGCGACAGTGGCGATAAATAAAAAGATAATAAAAAGCTAAGGTTATCTCTTCCTTCTAGTATAAAAATCTGTTTTTAAATTTAAAATGAAGTAGATCTTCTGTCTGTGTGACGATCCGTCATGCTATAAGCCCAAGAGCGGCGAGTTGTAGTGCAGCCGTGCCCATGTGTCGTGTGCAGGTGGAGTTGCGCGCTGACGTGCTGGTGCCGGGGTTTGCGTCCCGCGCGCTGGGTCAGGTGCCCTGCGAGGACGTCGCCGTTCGCTTCCCGATCCCCGAGTGCTGGATCTATCTGTTCCGAGTGGAGAAGCACTTCCGCTACGGCTCCGTCAAGTCCGCGCACAGGTATGCCTCTCCTCTTGTGTCCTCCTACAAAGTCCATGTATATTCATAGCCTCTTATCGTATACGACAGCACGTAATATACTCACAAATATAACAAAGACGTTATTAAAATTAATAATTTCTTTTTTCTCGCCTTCGCGTTATCTCTCCTCTCCTCGACTAAAAAGTAAAACATAATTATGTGTTAGGAGTAAATATTGAAATGGAGCATATATATATATCTGTAGACGCACGGGCAAGATCAAAGGCATAGAGCGGTTCCTGGGCGCCGTGGACACCCTGCAGGAGTCTCTGATCGAAGTGACGTCAGGGCAGGCCAAATACGAGCACCAGCACCGCGCCATCGTGTGGCGCATGCCGCGTCTGCCCAAGGAGGGACAAGGTACGTGTTGTCTTATATCGCATAGTGTTATCCGACTCGTAAACAAATGAGCACACCGTGTATGTGTAACAAGTAATACGAGGGCCCGTTGCAGGCGCGTACACGACGCACAACCTGGTGTGCCGCATGGCGCTGACCTCGTACGACCAGGTGCCGCCGGAGCTAGCGACGCACGCCTTCGTCGAGTTCACGATGCCCGCGGCGCAGGTCAGCCATACAACCGTGCGCTCCGTCTCTCTCCAGAACCACGACGCCGATCCGCCCGAGAAGTACGTGCGCTACCTCGCGCGCCACGAGTACATGTAAGTATTACACCTCTCTCGAGCTGACGTTCCATTCGTTGCACTGCCAGTGCAGTGTTCTGAAGCGGAACGTTAAAACAAAAATGTCAATCGAAGAAGTCACCACCACCGCCACCACGACCACCGGGTGACGTCATTACTTTGAGAGAATTTAAATGTGATGCCAGGCGACCATCGAAAAATTCGAGCTAGCTTAGACACAACCTTCTGAGTGTAGGCTCACGGACTGTTTGTTACAGAGTGGGCATCGAGAGGACGAGCGGGCAGGCGGCGCCGGCGTACGCACTGGCCGCCGCCGCGCCCGCCACTCCCCCCGCCGCCACCCCCGCGGCGGCGGACCACGCGCCTTCTTCCGACTCGGAGTCCGACTGAACTAACACAACACGCCACATCTCGGCTCAGTGTGCGCTACAAGACACGTCTGCGCCTCCTGCGAAGTGCGCGCGACGACACTGCCTACCCCTGACTCGAGGCCGGGTCGAGGTCGTGCGGTATGGAGTCTACAACACGGCTACAAATGAAGCTTATCTCCTTGACCCATTAATATAATTGTACTAATTTAAACAATAACGACATGAGTATCTCATAAATAACATTAATTATTTAATTAAACCTTCTCGTTGCTGCTGTTCAGAACATATTCGATAGTAGACGTCTAAGTGCGCTTTTAAATGTAATAAATTAAAGTAGTGGATCGGAAATACAGAGGGCACTTTGTTCGGCGGAAGTAGCGGTGGTGGGGATGTCGCCGCGGGCGGGCGACCGTGCTGCGACCGATATCTCTGTTTTGTTCCAAGAGTTTCATTAATATGGTGTGCACATCTCCCATTCAATCGTAAAACATTGTGTCGTAGAGAGCGGGGATGGCAATACATATTGTTCTCTGACTCGGAGTGGACGTCGGAGGCCAGTACTATGTAAATGCGCAGTATTATTGTTATATTTGTTGATATCGATAACTGTAGAACGTTCTAGAGACCGCTGAGTTATAGAGGAGCGAACTAGTTATGTTAGAGTTCGGCGATTATAGTCCGTGTTGCGCAGTAAAGTAGTTGTATATCGTGCAGCAGCTATAAATATCGAAATAGGTCTACAATAAATGTATATACGTTACGATTTTGCTGAATTACTGTTTATGCTTGGTGTGTCGTGCAGACGAGAGCCCCCGGCCTCCCCAACGGTGACGTCGGCAGCAGAGGAGAGGGGTGAGCGCGTCTCGCCCAACATGTCTACAGTATATTGTTAGCTATACTTGACTTACACTTGCTATATCAAAATACTAAAGAACTATTACAGCTCAAAGTCCTACATAAGGTAACAAAGTTATCGGCCCTCCCTCGAAATATTTACCTCGATATCCTATTAATAAGCTTAAAATATAATATGATGTATTTGGGGAGCCGCAGTCCTCCCGACAATGTCGTGCACGTATATACACGTACGTCACACCGGGCGACAGTAGCGTCCCGGGGCGGAGCGCGGCGCGACTCGGCGGGGCCT
>DWMW01000041.1:0-16446 GCA_018246335.1 Papilio thoas cinyras
CCCCCTTGGTCCCCCGCCACACCCCGTTCCTTTTCAAACAAGGAAGTCCTTACTTGTTGCACCATTTCTAATTAACACTATACTATATTACTACACAAAATTTTGATTTCATTTCAATGCGATACACAATACAAATTGTGAATAAGATTACAATCATATTTTACAAGTATATTGGCCTATTCTCGACGTACACAACATTCGCAATACTGCTATAGACGACTTATCGTCTTAACTAGTTATGTAACTAATTAACCAAATCTGAATTTTCAAAATTTCTATTTTCTGACAGGAAAATAACTACGAGAGTAAAGGAAGAACAGCACAAAACAAACGATCAAAGCAACAAACATTCATCAAACGAACTGAGTTCTGTTACCAACTTATTTTTAAATTTGTAAAATGGTAGACGTAATGTATCTAGTTCCGTATCCGGACTGCAAACGTCTTTGCCATCTAATATTGTTGTTTGGTAATCCTGTAGCGAAGTGCCTAAGTTTTGAGTTAACTTACTACCGTCGTATCCACGTCACATAGACTAGTGCAAAACAATTGAATACGTTTTATTAGTTGTTTTAAATTTCGGCACTTATATGGCGCCGAGGGCAGAGTGCCTTACCTTAAAACTCAAGTAACCGGGCGCGAGCGAGCCGTCGTGTCGGTCTCAATGTCTGCGGCTTCAGTTACGAGCGTTATGAGAGCAAGGATGCCATTTGAAGACAAGCTTATTAACAAGATTGTTCATTGGATGTCTATTCATATATTAAGAACCGCCGCGGTGGCTCAGTGGTATTACGTATTACGTATACAGTACGGCTCCAATGCTTGGGTCCCGGGTTCGGATATGAAAATAATATTGGGTTTTTTTCAACTTAATATCAGTCCAGAGTTTGGAATTTTGTCAGATATGGCGATAGCTTTACTATCACATTATGGGACCGAAAGCATGGGCAAAATGTGGGTGGCACTAGCTGCACCCGTGCCTGCCCCCTCGGGGGATACGGGCGT
Organism: Papilio thoas cinyras; assembly: GCA_018246335.1. Taxonomy (NCBI): domain Eukaryota; kingdom Metazoa; phylum Arthropoda; class Insecta; order Lepidoptera; family Papilionidae; genus Papilio; species Papilio thoas. The sequence continues at coordinate 1,006 of DWMW01000041.1, forward strand.
GAGATTTGTTTTTTTTTGTTTTCATGTATGAGGACAACATCCGTAACCTGCGTCGTGGATAACTCGATGAAGTGTTGTCAAAACCTCTGAAAATGAGCTCGACCAAATCATTTGGTCTGGTCATAATTTTATTCACGGCGCTTTCCGTCCATCTACAAAATTGCGAGTAACGAATCTAGAATGTATATTTTGTTGAAAAGACAACACCTTAAAAAAAAAGTATTTAAATACGGGTAGTGTCCCTGGAAATGAATCAATACCAATTAAAATGACTGTGTGGCTTCAATATTCAGACATTTTTCGGAGTCAGGTACAAAGTGATAATTAATAATACCGAAAGTGAGAATGTGGTCACGTGGCCGTTAGTGAAGACGCGTGCTGAGCCGCGTGACCAGTCCCTCCTCCCCCTCGGCTACCACCTCGCCCACGCCCCTCCACAATGGCCACGTGAATAACAATCCCCCTCCAACCAACAGCCATACAAAACTATTCGCTCTAGCGCCCGATATAGTTTCATCATACGCAACGCACACTAACATCACATTAATTATTTTACTTTGAATAATTGATTATATCAAGATGGGTACTATAATATCAAGAAATACTATCTAGGCGGTGTTTATACGAACAGCGGCTTTGTAGTGGCCGTCATAAGCGACAAAAAAGTTGTTATCCGAGTTCTTAACTCGGGAAACAGTATTATTGAAACATTACATTAAGTCTGCTTCGGGAATTTGTTGTGACGTGAAACTTGAATAGTAAAGCTGAGCTCTTGAACTTAATGTATTTATAAATTACTTTAACTTTAGAGTGGACAATATGTGGACACGAAATTGCATATAATATAAAAAATTTTAAAGATTTTTTCAGAGTTGACACAGAAAGTCTTTTCGTATTAAGTATAGAGCGATAAATAATAGTTGCAAGAAATGAGCGTGTCGACAATCGACACTTGTAGCATGCGCCTCCTACATCTGGGCAGTGCAGTGGAGTTCATTGAATACGCATTGTTTCACCTAAACAGACAGTGGTCACTTCATTTTCCTCAATTGTGTGACAAGTAGATAGTGTAGAGTACCATCCCGTTTTTATTTGGAGCACTTCAATGAAAAAATAAATGCACATTTTTTTTTTCTACGCGTATGTTATCAATTTAAATCCATTGTGATTTTTTTTAAATACGATATCACCTCGCGGCACTCTGTCTGGCTGTTGCGATACTCATATTCAATGTTCAAGCGAATATTTAGCTCGGCGAATGTTTGTGCGCATTGTGAGGTCGTTGAGTTGGCGCTAGGTTTGGTGTTGGCGCGTAGTTTCGAGCTGTGCGCACCGCAGCGGCGCGCGCTGTCGTCGGCGCACGACGGCGCGCGCCGCTGCGGCCTCGCAGTCACCGGCACACGCTCCTCTTGTTGCAGGGAAGTCGGTGAACACTAAAGACACGCTAGAAGACAAGAAAGATGACAACGAGCTGTGGGAGGCGCAGGCCGCTTTCCTCGGCCCCAACCTCTGGGACAAGACGCTGCCCTACGATCCCGATCTCAAGGTACAACGAGCCAGTATTACAATAAAACATTTATTAGCTAGTGCGTGCGACCACTCACGCGCGCTCTAGTTAATGAACTGAGTAAAAAAATGTATTTCCGCGTGAACGAAGCCGACTCCTGCGCCGCTGTGCTATCTTATTAACTTTTAATTTGTATTACGTAATATGTTTCTTTACATCTGCGAGTGAAACGCCACGTTGCGAACTGTCTATCTTAATGAGATAAATATCTCCGCTGTTGCGTTTTTCCCTTGTATGCGTAAAATGGTTGATGTAAATGTTTTGTTTCCCTCGCACTGAACGATGGCCCGGAGCCACTGCCCGTTGAGGCGGTGTGAAGGGGGAGCGTGCGATATGTGACTCGTGGCATTGGATGTTTTCAGTACGTGGACCTAGACGAGTTCCTGTCTGAAAATGGCATGCCTGGCGACGGTCTGGGCGGCGGGCACCTCGGCGGCTCGGCCTTCGGGCCGGGCGCGGGGCTGACGCTGGGGCTGCAGGCGCCCGTCACCAAGCGCGAGCGCTCGCCCTCGCCCTCCGACTGCATGAGCCCAGACACCATCAACCCGCCGCTGTCTCCCGCCGATTCAAGTTAGTATTCAAATTGTTCCATACAACATATCACTGATTGACATGACCGATAGATTGATGCCAGAATCGCCCTGAATGGAAATATATCATAATCTCTATCTTTAAATAAATAGTTCTTTTCTTGTAGAACCCTTTGTCATGTATATTATGTGTAGATAAAGGTACACTGCTTGACACAAGTAGCTTTCCTAGTGATGTAAACAACCATATGGACATTACAAGTAACAGAGCAGACTCCACATCTTCGGGGCTAGCATTTAAATCGCCATCCGCAGACAATAGAGTCTTATTTTACAATAAAACTTCTACATGTTTCTTTATTAAACTGCAAAAGCCCAATCAGTTGCTAAATGGAATAGTCTGATATTATTAATAATACATTATTTAAACTCCTTCACAATATAGTATAATACTAATGTAATTAAAATAAAATTTCCAGCATTCTCAATGGCGTCGTCTGGCCGCGACTTCGATCCCCGGACGCGCGCCTTCTCCGACGAGGAGCTCAAGCCGCAGCCCATGATCAAGAAGTCCCGGAAACAGGTAAATGATGTTAGTGCGCTGATCATTCCTAGCAGCATGCTGCGTACAGCCTGCGGGGTGCGGCGTCACTCACACGTAAACACGTCACACAGACTCACTGAAACGACCAAACACTATTGCTCAAACCATCTGCTTAATAGCCACCTTAAACGAAAGGCGATGAATACTTATTTTTATTGTATAGCAATCGCCTGAACTAGTGTTGTTACACTTATCATATTGCGGTCTTTTTATTTTTCTTATAAGTCCAATAAGTCGTCAAGAATGAAACTTGTAGCGTACAGTTTAACCAACCTCGACGGCCTGCCGCTTGACAGAGCCGCAATATACTTCTGTACAAGCTGTATAGATGTTATTAAGGAGCTGCACGTGCAGCCTATGAAATAGTAACGTAGGAAATTATCCAAAACTCTTAAAGTATTATTCACTTCATTAATATACTGTTGTTTTATATATGACCGTGGTTGGAGGAGGACTACAGGAGTTGGAACTTCTTCATCATCCTCCATACTCGCCAGGTCTAGTTCTCACCGACTACCACTTCTTTCGTACCGTGTCGTCCATCAGGTGTCTATACCGCCGGGCTGAATAACCGCCGCTGGAATGTCAACAGTTAGGGCGCATACTCTGATAAGTAAATTAGTTTCTTGTGTTTTAAAATTATCTGCAAACTTTGTCCTCTACAAGTTGCAAACTTGACGACCTTCTAATTTTTGTTTTCCATCTTCGCACGTATTCGCGCTTCGAATATGCGCTGCGTCTCAATGTAGTGTTATAGTTGATTATTTGCAACTTAACCACTTATATCGACTCCACAGTTGACATGAACATATGCCAGCTGTGTAGCCGACCTTCAAACGGAGATCACAGTTCCAAAAAAAGGGCAATGCTAAGGAAGGCTTAATAAATACTAAAAAAAATGTATGAATAAAGAACCGAATGCTTTTTTCTGCATTTATCTAATACTCCTCGGCCGAAATAGACGACGACACGATGAACAAAAAACTTAAACACATGAAATAAATTATATAAATTGCGGTAAAATTCACTAAAACGTACATATATCAAATCAACACACAGCACGGTACATGCTGTATGCTTATCTAACGCTTTTCCAAATACAACTAAAACTTGTAAATAACACAGCTATTTATTTATTTAAATAACTAGTCTAATGCATACATTCATCAATTGCATCACTCCTGGAGACTTCTTTCATTCTTAAATAGTAAAGCGAAAGCACAAACAAATGTTCTGAATAAACTTTGCGATTCTGATTCAACATTTTTAACGTAATATTTAGTTTTACGACTTCGTCATTACCAATCTCTTAGCAAAATTTGATATTTGCAAAAATAAAAAAATATTAAGCATATAGTATTAATTTAGTGATATGTAATTGACACAACTTTTTCCCAGAATAATTGAACATTTCTAAAGAGTAGTTTGTCACGACTTGTTTGGCTTAGACAGTTGAAATGCACATAGCGCTTTCCATTTATACAGTGCATTGTATAAAGTTAATTTACGACACTAATGCAAACTCAATAATATGAATGTGGCTTGAAGGGTTTTGGTGTTTATAATTATTAACAATTTCTGCAATTTAAAAATTTGAAAGTTCGTTAAATGAAGGAAAGTATAACTAAACAGCGCGTGTACTGCGGTGACGTTTAGGGGGGGGGATTGAGAAGTACTCGGCCTAACACAGATCCTTTCAATTCTAAAAACAAATCTCCTCAAATTATATAGTTCAGTTGAGATTAGTTCATTGTGGGAAGTTCGATAAGAGTGCGATAACTATGGTTGTGAATTTTGTAATTTTTTAACTCATCTCGAGCGGCGTGCCGTCGTTAAGTACCTCCATAAGAAGGGGCTATCGCCGAAAGCCATTCATGATGATATTGTCAGTACAGTAGGGGATTCTGCTCTGTCTTATTCGTCTGACAAAAAATGGATAGCAGAATTGAAGCGTGGCTGAGAGAGTGTGAAAGACGAACACCGTTCTAGAAGGCTCGACGTCCGCTACTGACGGAAATGTTGAATAAGTATGTACTTGATTTAATTATGCGAGACCGCAGATTAAAAATTAGAGAGATAGTCGAGACTATAGGCATGTCTTATGAATGAACTCAAAACATCGTAGTCAACGAATTTGGTTTCCACAAGTTGTCTGCGAGGTGGCTTCCGCGACTGCTTTGAGTTGAAGATTGACTATTTCCAGGGAAGTTATTTGTAGCCGACGCAGATGATTTTTGAATTGTTTTGTTACAATGGACGTTTTTCGTTAGCATGGGTTCTTTACTGTAAGTCAGAAACAAAATAACAACCAAACAGTGGAGAAGACCTTTTTCACCACCCCCCAAAAAAGCTAAGGCGATTTTGTCGGCAAATAGGGGAAGGGCTGCAGCATCCGGGAACTCGAAGGGCGTGATTGTGATTGAATATCTTGAAAGGGGTCAGATTATAAACTCTGAGTTCTCCTGTGCTTTACTACGTCACTTACAAGAGGAAATAAAAGAAAAGCGTCCAGGAATGCTCAGACGAAAAGTCCTGTTTCATCAAGACAACGCTCGTGTTCACACGTCTGTGCAATCAATGGCTGAAATCCACAATTGTGGCTTTGAACTATTACCGCATCCGCCTTATTCACCTGATCTGACACCGTTGGACTTCTTTCTGTTCCCTAACCTAAAATAGCACTTGGGAGGTCAAAGATTTTCGACAAACGACGAGGTCATTTAGACTCTAATCCTTTGAATGGAAGATGGCAAAAGTGCATCGGACTTGATGGTGATTATGTAGAAAAATAAAAATATGACTGGTTTAGTGTTTAATTGCTCGGTTAGGCCGAATACTTTTCAATCCACCGATCGTATTTAAATGACATTTTATTTAAACAGAATAAATAACAATAGTCAACTTGTATTACGAAAGGTCGTTGCGTACGACTGACAGTTGTGTAAAAGAGAATGTTTTATTTGCTTGATATATTTTTTTTAAAAATCTCCGATTGCTATTTTTATACAAACACATATTTTATTTAGATCGTACAGTGGTGTATAATTACTTGTGCACGCAAATGCGATCATTGTTTAATGTTAATCTAAAGTAATTATTGAATAGAATACACTGTTAATATAAGTTCACTTTGAATCGCGTTTGCGCGCCGGCGGAGCTACGGATCGGGCCGGAGGTCGGCCCCGCCCGTGCTCCGTCGTAACTGGCGTGTTATGTTCCACTGGTGGGTGAAGGGTGGTATGAGTGTGTGGCGCGCCGTGTTAACCCCATATCGACGTCGTCGGCAGTTCGTGCCCGATGACCTGAAAGATGACAAGTACTGGGCCCGTCGGCGAAAGAACAACATGGCCGCCAAGCGCTCCCGCGACGCGCGCCGCATGAAGGAGAATCAGATTGCCCTGCGCGCCGGCTATCTCGAGAAGGAGGTTAGCCTTCTCTTATATTACCAACTACTGCTACCGTGCCTCACTTTGCTCCGGTAAATAGATGGCGAATAAAAACAATCATATATTTTCTCTTCGTAATATTAATATTGATGATGCACCTTGACATGCAGAACGCGTAAACCACTGATCACATTAAAATGTTGCCTGCACGTGATACTGGAACAGCTCAGACTCAAAAACTATCGTACGAGTCTGCTTTAACCCTAACAAAGTTTCGGTTTAGTCGCAATAAAGAACACTGAAATCGTTATCTACATTGTTAGTTCAATGTGATTTATTGGTTTATCATCATTGCGAACTATCTGTTAGTCATGCGTGTAGTCCATATAATGGACAGTTGTAATCGTCTCGGCTCTTAGGATGTGATATGTTGTAACGAAATGTGGTAACAGCCATAGTTAATAAATAATTTTTCATCGCGGTCATAGTCTATGACGTCAATAAACAAACGTAGGTCTTACAAATATATATGAAAGAATATAATAGATACTTGGCGTTTTGAAATATTGGAACAAATATTTTATTACCTTTGCATTGAAATGTTCCAGAATATGGGGTTACGGCAAGAAGTAGAACTGCTCAAAAAGGAGAATCACATCCTCCGCGAGAAGCTGTCCAAGTACGCGGACGTATAGACGCGCGCGCCCCGCCCCACATAGCACAAACACGCGACACGACCAGTGAGTACAGCCCGTCCTAAAGTAAGATAACACTTCGCGTGCATAATAAACTTTAAATTTCGTTTTGCTCTAGAGTAGTAATTAGTAAACATTACTTGAAGACGATATAATAAAAGTCGAGTAACGAGTGTATTACTTGAACAAATCAATTTGGTTTGCAGGTCGCGGGCGACGCCGCTGCCGGCTGCGGGCACATTTTCAACATCTATATGTGAAGCTTCTTAATTATATGGTTTAAATGTATTCTATAGACATGTAACCGTTAGACGTATGAGACTTATGGACTTTATAATTGTGACTTTGGTGCATCTCCTACTCCCCCTCCCCTTGCATCTGCGACTTGAAGTCCGTTCTCCAGCTCCTCCAGTTTTCTTCCCAGCCCAGTCTTCTTTTCTTCTCTTTCGGGGCCACCTCGCTAATGTCAACCTCATTGTTTAATATTTTTGTTGCAAAAGTATATGCATGTGATCGTTGTTCTTCATATAGTAAATGTATATGATTCTTGTTATTAATATATACGTAACTATTAGGAGATTGGAATCGGTGAAGTGGCTCCGTTGGAACAATGAACCACACGTATCTTAGTAATAATCAATATTGCAGTTACCGTAAGTTTTATATATTAGTGTAATAAGAGAACGTTAACCAAAGTTCCGCTTCGCCATCTGTTCTATCGTCGTCTCTAATTCCTTCCCTCGGACTCGGTTCGATACTCTACAGGGTTAGTCAACGACGAGCGGACCAACACATTTTATGGAAAAGGTGTTCGTAGTGTCCCCGTCCCGATTGCGCGTCGCGTCGCTCCCGGACACCGTCCGGACGGCGTAGCGTGCCGGCCGTACAGCGGTACGCGCTGTGCGCTCCGTACTGTGCCGGGTGCGGTCGTTTAAGTTAAAGTTGTTGAATATTTATATTGTACCGGCCCGGTCGCGTGCGGCCGTGGTGGCGCGCTAGTTTGCTCAAGTGGCTCGCGTGCGCATGCGCAAGTGTAGTGGCTGCGACTGTATATAGGTAGTTTTAATAGGTCCCCACGATGCCCCGGACACCGCGGTAAGATCGCGAATCGGCCCTTGCACTGTCAATAACATTGCACGTCGATACATTGGCTACGTAGAAGCGAGGCTATCGTACAAGAGCCATAATCTCTCCCCATTGTACGACATAACTCAAAGTTTACCTCTGACCGCGATGATGATATAGTATTGATAGCCTAGGGGCTCGCCGGCCGCGCCCGTTCCCCATCCGTCCCCGCCCCGCAGCGATGCCGCAGTGCGTCGACCACCGCTTGTCCGGGGCCGATAGGTCTCCCGCTCTGGCTCGCTTCCTAGAACCGCTCCGTATGAGATTAGCCCGCGAGGCGCCCGTAGATGTCGACTGGCGCTGGTCTAGGGATCCGCTGAGCTCGGCTTGAATCCGCGGGCGCCCCGCCAAGCGACAGCCGTCGTTTCCGTAGTGGGCGAACACTAGTTTCGTTCAAACTTACGTAGTAGGGTAGTGTAAGTAGTTCGTAGATTCCGTAGTGTAGTTGTCATTAGTCTATTTTTGTTATGGCTGTAGTTGTTAACGTTTTTGAAAGTTTATATTATTATTATTTTTTTAGTTGATAAAAGACTTTTGTTTTTGCGTCGTAATGAGTAGGACCCGCGTATATACTGGTATGGATCGGCGCTGCGTACCTCACACCGAACTAGAGCGGCGCTCCGTCGCCCATTCATAGCGTCTCCACGCACTGACTGCATCATCTGGACGTTTCCTCTGCACTCTTGACTCGTGCTAATGTTATAATATATTTTTGTAGGTTTTTGTCGTTGGTAATTGAGTCAATTGAATGTTTATTGAAATAAAAAAGTTTATGAACTTAAGACTAAGATGTTGTTGCATTTGAAAGTGTTTTATGAATACAAAAAGCGAGAACAATAAAATGTTTTTCTACAAAGGTTTACATGTGAGAGATACCGCTGTGCAGGTGTGACGGTAGAACTTATGAATTGCACTGTTTCATATCAAAAATGATATTAAATGTAATTCGTGTTAATGTTAATCGCCGCGCAGAGCGGCATTTGATATTCCATCATGTTTGTTAAAAAAAATCGTATACATTGAATTACTCACTATTGTATGTGTATATGTATATGTAATATATACATATACATATATTATACATAATTGTTTCTCCGTAAAAATGTAATATGGGTATATGATATAAGGTATCGTGATAAGAAGGAGTTGTATGTAAGAGCATCGCGGTAGAAGCGCCTAACAACGCACGCACTCCGCGCCCCCTCCCGCTCCCCTGCGCCGCCGCCTCCGCCACCCTTATTTATTTCCTGTTCCTCTTTACTGGACTGAGTGTCCCTAAACATCGCAGCAACATAAAACCATATTAATTTTAAATGTACGAGTAGTATTTCCTTTGGTAATAACTTATGTGGTTCCACGGATTGAAATAAAACTTGATTGTTGTATTTATGTTTATTTATTTCGGCGCGTGACGGCGCGAGACGGCGGGCGGCGAGCGGCGCCCTCCCGTACCTCTCCTACCGGCTCCTAGCTCCCGTCTTCCTCCGGCGCGCTCCGGTCTGCGACGCCCCGTCCTCCCGCGCCGCTTAGCCGCCGATACATTTCCTCGATCGCTGTTTTATGAAATAAATCGTGGTAAAGTACCTTGCACAAAATAGACTTTTCATTCCCCTTCGCCCCGATACGAACAGATGCACTGCGATAATGTGTGCTACCAACATAAACAAATCTGTCTGCCGTACTATCGTATGCAACTGGAAGAGTTGGCACGACTCACAACAGCTGTTCATCCAAAAATCATGCCTCATCTTATACAATAATTTTATATAACACTGTTGTCCAGTGCCACCTAATAAATACTGACAACTGTAGTTTAGACGACCTACGATAAGCTCAGAGTACCACGATACCACGGCAGGAGGATGACAAGTACGTCGGGGCCGTGCTTAATGGTGAACTTGAGAAAGGCCTTCGTTATTGTTGCACGGCACTAGTATACAGTATAAACACTCATTGACCTGAGCCCTTTGAGATGCGCTATGATGATAGCTGAATTAGGAATCCAGTCTAGGAAATTCACATTTAAAAACGAAAACATCAGGAAAGGAAAAGCATTGAAAGATAAGGAATTTTATCCTAAAGGAGCATTAGGTTAGCTACTGGTCGAAGAAGACCCAAAAAACAGTTTATCAAAATGTTAAAAACTCATCTCTAACTTTTGTATGAGTGAGCTAAAGTGACAGACTTTTGTAAGAACAAAGGTATCCTATTTTAATCTTTTCCTTCCTAGACTCAATGGAGTCTGAGATGTAAGAGAAAAAGGCAAATCAAAAAATTGTTTATGTTAGTCGTGAATCCTACGCAGTCGAGTACTTTAAAGCAAGAACTTTACTTTTTAGCAAGAATTAAAAAATCTTGTATTCTGCTCTATGCGCACTTGCATACGTACGTCAATCGGAGAAAAGAGACGGCTTTAGACAAAAAACACCATCTTGAAACAAAGCGCGTCGGAAGCCAAATCTTGTACCTCCAGCTGGAGACATTTGGATGTAAATTTTATTCGTGTTCATCTCTGTACGAACTTGATTGTTCTCGTGGTGATACTTCTGTTTGACCAGGTACAAAAATAATCGTAGCGATGTAGTCGGTTTTGGACGTTTAATATGAATTACGTCAGGATGCACTGCCAATTATTAATACATCACAATCTATCACACAATCCGTGTTTATTATAATGATGTTACATGAAATTATACAGTTATTAAACTTATTAACACGCGAATGACGTGAGCTGTGTTAATACGTGGATTAACAACCGTGCGACCTCCCGGTGTCGTTGCTGTTGCGTACTAACAGGGCGTGGCGGGTGATTCTACCTGCGGTGCGCGGGAGCCGGGAATTCGGCACCCTAGCCGATCGCTCACGATTGCTCGCTCGCGCAAACAGCTGGTGCGCCATACCTTCATACATTTACTGTTTTGATATCTCCAATTTTGAAAACATAAAATTTTTTGTTTAAAATATTAAAGAATATATAATTCGACGTGTTATTGCTTGTTGGACTTGCAATATAATATTTTTTCGTTGTAGGTTTTCCAACAATGAGTAATTGAAAAATGTGTTACAAATATATGTCGATGAGATTGGGAGCAAACCAATTTTGATCGATTGTTTGTTACAAACATACAAACAATCGATCAAAATTAATTAATAAAAAAGTTAGATCAGTATGTAAAAGCATTTTTATTTTACAAAATCCTGCCATTTCTTAATAATTTTCGATTTCCAACATCTTTCAAGATTCGTTATCGTCATATAGGTCTAGCAAGGGATGTTATGCTTGAGGAAATTATTTGTTTTTATTTCGAACCATCATCAAATATATGTAAATTATACAAAAGCAAAACAATGTAATAATCTTCTATATATATATAAAACTCCAAGGTGACATGCTGACTGACTGACATAGTGATCTATCAACGCACAGCCCAAATCACTGGATGGATCGGGCTGAAATTTGGCATGCAGGTAGATGTTATGACGTAGGCATCCGATAAGTAAGGATTTTGACCAATTCCACCCCCGAGGGGGTAAAATAGGGGTTGAAAGTTTGTATTAATCTTCTTAGATTTTCGATTGATTGAACTGAATTTAAAGATTGGAGCTACTATGATGAAGACGTCCGCTTAAATAGGATTATGATAAATTCAACTCCCTTGGGGATAAAATTATCTATATTTATATCTATGTGTATAAAACTCAAAGGTGACATACTGACATAGTGATCTATCAACGTACAGCCCAAACGACTGGACGGATCGGACTGAAATTAGGCTTACTGGTAGATGTTATGACGTAGGCATCCGCTAAAAAAAGATTTTCATCAATCTACTACCTATATATTAACGTAGTTAAACGATTATAGTTTACCCTAAAAGTCGGCCTTGCCATGACAATAAAAAGTCTAATGGCCAAACTCTTTAATTTGCGGTTATTAAGTTGAGAGTATATTGCTTCTTTCATGGACAGTTTTATGTTGCTTGCTTACGAGTAAGTTCATCCAAAAGCTTGATAGTTTTAGCGCCCAATGACATATTAGTTACGAATATTGTGTACAAAGAAGTTATGTAGGCCTTAATTTTTTAGACACGCTAAACAAAAGTAAAGCCGCAAAAGCTATGCATAATTAATAATAAAACTTCTTAACGCGAGCGAAGCCGTGAGCAACAGCTAGTATTTCAATAATACAGCTAATAGCTGATACTATTACCAGCACGTACATCACTTTTGATGTATATTTGTATAAATGGGTTTCTATAGCATAAGTGGACACGCGGCTATTAAGAAAGGTAACTAATATACTATTTTTGGCTCTTTCACTCTTACGATGTTTTGTTTATAGAGAAAGAAATGTCTATAGATTTTTTTGCAAATGATTTTTATGGCTGATCCATAGACACTATATCTATGCTATAGATCAATTAAACAACGTGCAGTATTGCCAGTAACAAATGCCAAAATGCGCCTACTGATATTTTTTTTTAATTGTAATTTTTTATAATAAGGTAAATTATATTGTGTAAATTTACAATGTACATTCCGTTGATATTGTACAATGAAATAAATTATAATTAATCTTTTTTTACTGTTGAACGCTAAAACGTTAAGCAACCTCTTTTGTTGTACTAAAGAGATTACATATTGCCGAACGCCGTTGGAGTACTGGCCTTGCTCACCAGAGTTATATAAAAAGATGCATGTAAAAAATATGACGTAAGAAAAAGAACATTATTTAATGGAAAAATGTGTTAAATTTGTAAGATTAACAGTATAATAGAAAATTGAGCATTAAAAAAATGGTTTTAATTTATTTAATTACATCGATGTACATACTTCGATTGCAGCAATTAAGAAATTTGCAAGAGAAAAAGTACGATTTTTCAGTAGAGCCAATTGAAGTTTTTAAGGAGGATAAAATCAACGTAATACCGTGGATTTGTACAATGTTTGGTATGATGACGCAGTCTTTAGTACTCTAAAAAATAATTAAGAGAAAGAGTATAATATAGGCAGGAAAGCTGAAAAAAGGCACGTGCTTCATTACTACCGTTTGAATAATTTAGTAAAATGTTCGGGTTCCGGTCGGGGCGATCCACGTTGGACGCCCTGGCGGCCCTGAAGCGGTTCACGGAGGAAGCGGCCCAGAGGGGGCAGGGGGCTATGGCGGTGTCGCTCGACATCGCCAACGCCTTCGGCTCCCTCCCCTTCGGAGTGATAGAGGAGGCGCTCCGCTACCACCGAGTGCCCCTCTACCTCCGAAGGGTAATAGGACACTACCTGCGGGAACGGGTAGTGTCCTATACCGTTAGAGGCGGCCAAAGGGCCAGCCGGCGGATGGCCACCGGTGTTCCACAGGGGTCCGTGTCGGGGCCCCTCGTGTGGAACATCGGGTATGACTGGGCCATCCGCGGAGCGGTGTTGTCCCGGATGGCAGTCATCTGCTACGCAGACGACACATTGGTCGCCATCCGGGACTGAAATTGGACGGCACTAAAGACGAGGTCGGAAATGGGAGTCTCGGACATCGGCATCTCCCGAACTATGGGCGAGTCGCACCGAGAGAGCGAGGCCGTCTTCTCCTCTTCCACATCTCTATGCTTCTCATTCGTCCTTTGTCCTTGCGCGTTCGTCGTCGAAGTGTCATTCATTTTTTTATTTGAGTTTAAGAAATCCATATTTTATCCTATTTTATTATGAGTATGGTGGAACTAAACTCAAGGCTGGCTGAGACCCTTGTACCGACCAGGGCGTATATACTATGGAGGTCCGCAGGTATCCATAGGTTTTTACGACTTCGCTGTCGGCCGGCCAATGAAGGCAAGCCCCCTATCGGCGGCAACGCCGTATACATGACAACGACACGCTACGACCGACAGGTTGTCCGACGTTGTCCCGAAGGCCATCCCCCTGGGTGCAGGTTAGCGTACCCAGGAGAACCGCCGCGCCGCAGAGTACTCCCGCCAAACCACGTCCGAAGACCGCTGTCCAACTGCGCTGTCCGCTGGACCGTCACGAGAGAGATCACCGCTCCCAAGCCGACTAAGCCGGCGAAGACGCCGGTCCGCACCAGTTCACCAGCCACTCTGAAAGCAGAGCAGACTGTGCACTGGGCAGAAGCGGCAACTCGCGGGGCGCTCTTAAAAGAGGGCTGCGCCGCGGACTTTGAAGGTCCGCCATCCCACGACCTCTTCATGGGTCAGCTGGCCAGATATTGGTCAGCGACAGATGACTTCCCTCCCGCCCGTAGAGGACAAGGAACCCATCTCTCGCCGTCCAGGGTGCACCAGGTCAACCGCTTCCATTACCCCGGGACGTGTCCCAGAGGAATCCAAGCGGCGACCCATCGTGGAGGTTCCCGGCCCTAGCACCCCTAATTTGTCTCAGTCGCTGTCACTTGCACCATACAACCATTAGTTGACGTAATTTATGCCTTGACGAAACTTGTTCCTGTTTAGCGTGATTTATATAATTGTTTTTTGATCACTAAATACAACCAGACTCATAACTTCAACTGCTCTCGTAAAGGTGTTTCCTTATTGTCATTTACATGTCCAATCCAAATCGACTTATTGAAACACTAGTTCTAGATTAAGAGCTTTTATTAGGTTACCACCATTTTTATAGCGAATATACAGTTGATAGTGTGGCTACATTATGATAATCACCGTCAGTTTTGGCATTTAATACTCGAATTTTAAAGTTATTATAAAGCTCTATAAAGCGTTGCTTTTGCAAAATTAAATTTGCTATCTCAATGTTACTCCATTTCTGTTTTTCATGACAAGTCTTCAAGTGTTTTAATGCTGAAGAAGGTATGGTAAGGAAACTAGCTAGTGGTTTATCGGCTGCTAGATTATTATTGCTGTCGTTTACATCTCGAAGAAATGCACATACATGGACGTTTGTTTCACTCCAAGTGGTTACAGTCCTTGGGAGATGGACTGGCACACTGCTGCATCTATTTCTGTCTAGTACCGTCACACACTTTCAATGTGCTATAACTATAGGTATAGTATAGGTACTTTTTATTTTAATAAATCTTTATTCAATGGATTTAATGAAGACGCAATTCTCCGACGATTAATTTTCTTAAGCTCGAAATG
The DNA here is from genome assembly GCA_018246335.1 of Papilio thoas cinyras. Lineage (NCBI taxonomy): Eukaryota > Metazoa > Arthropoda > Insecta > Lepidoptera > Papilionidae > Papilio > Papilio thoas. The sequence goes on from DWMW01000041.1 coordinate 16,016, forward strand.
AGATCTTCAATTGATATCATACGAGCAACCATTAACATTCCTCTTTAATTCGTCCGTCTTTAATTGAATACAAATATTGAAATAGACTCTTTTATGTTTCGTTTTTATCGGAAATTAAATCGCCAGACGTTACTAATTAGGAAAATGTTCGAACCAGTGAGTGTAGTAAGCGGAATCCGAGACATCACTCGTACGGACATAATGTTAAACTTGTCAACGTATATTTGGAAATCGTTGCGATTGTAAAATTTTACGATTTATTTCGTCTACATATTGCTAAATAAGAATGCCGTGTGCCATTTTTAAATTATTATGTTCATCATTCTTGTTAAGTTTTGTACTCTGTTGTATTTTTATGTAAAATATATGGATATTAAACGAATTTTTCGCTTGTCAAAACATATGGTAACAGTTTAGCGAAAAATCTAACA
>DWMW01000042.1:0-16394 GCA_018246335.1 Papilio thoas cinyras
TGGGCCGACTCGACCGGTGCAATACCACGACCTCACAGAAGCCACACGTGAAGTAGATGTATTTCTGCGTTTCGTCTGATTATATGTATTTTAAAAATTTGTAACTTCTTTTCCCCTATGTTATTGTAATTAAGTAAATAAATAAATTTCTATTCTATTCTACCACATAAATGAATAAATACATACAATACATAAAATATTTTATTTTATTATTATTAATAAAACGTAAGAGACTAAATTTATTACTTTATAGCTTCACTTTACTCTTGAATAAATATTGCAATACTTACATTACATTTAACTTTTTATTTAAAGGCGCCTACTTAGAGTGACCTAAGTTACAGATCATAGATCACCCGTGACTATACTTGCGTGTTATAGTCGTAATATTTGATTTGTAAGTTATATATTTCATTGGCGTTAAAGGTTTTTTTACTTCGGGGAGGCCCATCCCCCATATAGTTACGTCCGTGAGAGCAGGGTAAAATATCTAAAAACAATGCCGTGACAAATGTTGTGTGAAAATTGGCGTGAATTCAACTGACGCATTTTGGATATACTATCGAATATACTCGCCTACAGCCAATCCGACACTGTGACATACATTCGCAGGTCTCTTCTGATTGGTCCGCTGGGATACGAAATACGAGGTCCGAGGTCAGTGCGCATCATTAAACACATAATATTATGTACTAATTTAAAATTATTTATGAAATTATGACTGTGAGATGGAATAGAGCGGTCCTCGCTTTCTTCAACACCATTCCAGTTCTCAGAAAACGTACCTATACTGAAAAAAATTAAAAAGGAACGTTTAAAAACCCGATCTAAAAAATGTAACTAAAAAGAGAACGGGAGATATTTCTTTCGGTCGCTTCTTGATACCTATTTTTACATATCAATGGAAAGCATAGAAATGTGTCTGATGGATTCTGTGCATTTTCCGGTATATAATTTAGCCTATATGCTATTTCAGACTATAATCTACGCCTGTACAAAATATCATCGAGTTCCATTAACCCGTTCTTATGAATAACAAAATAAAATGTGTCCCACGGGAACTCGGTGTAATGTAACCTAAATGTTATTATTATTGTTACTTTTCTGTATCATTGTTTGTTATATATCTCCATGCCCGATATGACGTAGATCCGTTGAGGCGGTTAAGCGTAAAGAAATAACAAACATCGAAATATTTCACAAATACATAATAATCATAATTGTAAATTATACTGTAATCTGCACAGTTAGACGTGAACACAGAGAGACTTCGTGGAAGGTTTCAACAGTCATGTATTAGCTGAGCCAGTATTATTATATACAACGCGACGAGTATTTTCGCAGAAACGTAGTGTTACCAAACAACAACACTTTCTGTTAAAACTTTTAAAACCAAATTCAAAATCGAATTTCGGTTCAAAATTATTAACCATTTTTTTCTTGAAATATAATTAATAATGCACTCTTTATATAAAAATAATTAAACAGAACATTTCTTTATGTGAATTATAATTGTTTTATTTAATTCAGTTTATTCTGCATAGAATTCATGTTCTTGGATGTTATACGTTACGTCTGATGAATGAGGCCAAAAAAGTATCACAGGCCATCACCGTTTAAGTTTTATTTTTTTCACGATTTCGTTTATTTTTAAAAGTAATATGGTCACCCTACAAAGGTTCCGTGGTTGCTTATGTGTCGTGTCACACACATAGTCTCATTAGCCGTTGCACATAAGAGGGGGACAGACCATTACAATCCGTCAACGACAATTTCCTTTGTGCATCCATTTTGAAGATTTAACTGTAAGTTTAATCCATATTGTACTAACTTCCCGCATCGGCTTTGCGCCGGTATTTGAGATTATTAAGCATTGCCTCGGTTTTGCACTAGTTGAGGTTATTACGTATTGTCCATTTGCATTTTGAAAGAAATAATTACAGAGACAGTGTAAAGTGAATTTATTTATTTAAAGACTTTTTTTTTGTATATTACAAAATTTACATTCGTACATTTAATTTACATTTATACCCTTATAGCATCGGATTGTTTGATTTTTGTACTGATTTAGCAAGATCGATCTCTTGTATATGAAACTAGGTGAAGTAGTGCTGCGTGGGTGTGAGAAAAGCGCATGCATATTGTACATTAACCTAAAGTTATTTATAGGTTATGAAATGTAAAAAAAATTGAAATAAACATTTTTGTTTTACATTGTATATTTAAGATAAATTATTTATGTCATATCGTGCTTTTTAGAAAACCATGGTGTACATCAAGACTGTGTTGGTGCTCGATGCGGTCGGCTCTAAATGCGTGGATATACTCAAGGAGCATGGTTTCGAAGTCACCGTAAAGGAGAAACTTTCCAAAGAAGCGCTTATTGCTGAGATACCTGTTAGTCTTTAACTATTTGTATACAATTCTCATTTATATAAATAATTTCAATTCTAATAATATTTTTTTATATGTTGAAAAGGGGACAAAAGATCAACGGTCCCCTATATTTAATCTAAGCTGTACAAAAACATACACTGCAGGTGACATTAGGCAGTTGGTTTTTGTTGTATTTATGCTTATTATATAGCTTTATTGCTTACAATTATTGAAGATTGCTTAATATTGTCAAAGATAAATTTATCAACTGAACCTCAAATAACTAAAATTTGTGAAATTTAGGCCTACGATGCGTTGATAGTAAGAGCCTCTACGAAGGTCACCTTTGAGGTGCTTAGCGCTGGTAAAAACCTGAAAGTCGTGGCAAGCGCCAGCCCTTACTTTCGGAACATCGATTTATTTGCTGCTGTTCATCGCAAAATAGGCATTTTACAGTAAGTTTTCAATACTCCTGAGTTTTTAATTTAGCCAAACAATCAATAGCAGCAATTACAGCCATATATCCAAAACGCATTTGCACATTACAGCAATTCATCTTTACGTTCAATGTCGTATTGACGCCTACCTGGTGGTTTATGGGAATAAAATAAAACATTTTTATCTCATAACATAAGCAACATTCAGAAATACTACACAGTTTATTCTTCAATTTTCAATTTGCCGAAAAAAAATTATGCTTTCGATTGATGAATATTTCCAGTGCCCCGAACAGCGGTGTGCAAAGCGTGTACGAGTTCACGTGCGGCTTGTTGTTGGCGATGTCTCGTCGCCTACTTAATATCTCGTCCCACCTCCTTCGGGGAATGGCCGACCAAAGAATTTACTCCAGCTCCTTAGTGGGCGGTAAGACCCTCGCGCTCTTCGGTCTCAGCGACATCTCTAAGGAGGTCGCGAAGCGGATGAGCACTTTTGGAATGATAGTAAGTAAATATTGGTTTTATCAAATCGATGTCATAAGGAATTTGGAATTTGTGCCCGATATGGGGATAGCATCGATACATATCATATCATGTGACGGACATAAGGCGAAAAGTCAGTTAATTATTATCGTGTTATTTGTACAGGTGATTGGCTACGACCCGCTGATGACAGAGGAGGAATGCGCCCAGATTGGCATAAAAAAGGCAAGCCAGAAGGAGCTGTGGGGCATTGCGGATTATATTGTTATCTACACATCGCCTTTCAAATCGACCCAGAGTAAGTTCCATTTAATGACTGCTTACTTCCACGATCTTTATTATAACTTGTAACGAACATATAAATAAGTGGTAGTGTCGGTCGGGGACGTCCCAGAAGGACTTACATCGATCAGATTAGTGACATACTAAAGAAAGGTGATGTAAGAAGTACCCGTAACCGACGAGCATGTATGCGTCGATGTATGGATGTGGACGAAGTGAGAGAGGTGTGCCAGGATCTTACAAAATGGAAATCCATAATCTCTGCCAACCCCTCTGGGCTACATGCGTTAGCGCATATTTATTTATATAAGAATCATCCCGAAACATTTGGATCAAATTTTGTATTATGATTATTTTACATTTATTTATTATTACAAATGCTTGTACCTGTACCTCACAAAGGTACAGAATAACTGGAGCACGATTATTTGTACCTTAATGTTATTCTGAAAATTGGCGTAGTATGACATTATTTAATTATTAAATCTACTAAATATTTTCTAAAATCAATATTTTAATAAGAAAATACAGAGAAAAGCTATTCCAGGCGCTACTTCACTAATCATCTAACTGTAATAATGTCATCATAAGACTGTACCCTAGGAAACATTTAGTAGTTATATAAACAGCTCTTCGATTTACATAAATAAAAATGTTTGCCCTCTCCACAGCGTTCATCACCGCGCAAGCGCTCCGTCAATGCAAGAAGGGCGTAACAGTCATAACTATTGGATACATCGACATTATTCAAGCGCGTGACTGGTTGAAGATTTTACATGAGGGAATCTTATCAGGACACGTAAGTAATTACTAATATTACTGACTGGTATTAGTGTCAGAAGCTATTGCTCCAACAGGCAAGTTGACCTGAAGTGCACGACTTTTCTCATGTTATAGTATCCTAATTCATACACAAAGTTTGTCAATGCTGATGTAACCTGTATAAGTTCTGCGAATAAATCAAGTAAAACCAAATGTCCGTTCCTTATGACTAGTCAGTCTGAAACGGAAAATATATAAAAAACACGTTGTAACGTGATGTTTCTACCATAACAGGTGGCTGGCGCCGCTTTTGATATTTATAACGAAAATACAGAAACGTTGTTCAAGAACTACCCAGTCTTCAGACACCCAAATGTAATGACAACTGTGCAACTCGGTAAGTCGTTTTTAAAATAAAATATACACAAAAAACACGCACATGTTATAATTTTCAAAATATTAAACTCTTCAATAGGTGATCAAGATTTATGACATTTTGCGGGGGTTAGCGAACGGTCGGACGTCGGGTCGATAGATATTTTAAAAATTAATGTAATTTCATATTAAACATGCCACACTACTGTTTTCCCGAAAAAGTTGACTGGGGCACGACTGGTGCACACACTTTAATTACATTAATATTAATTGTTCAAGCATTTTCACTAAACTATTCCTATTTATTAATAAAAGTCTTCCCGAAATATAAATATAGCTGGCGACCACCAATATAGAGGTTTTACTTATGTTTAATATGAATGTAAACCCTTGGTCTAGTCTGCCTGTATGTTTGTTACTGTATCTTCAAATCAATTTCAAGTTATTCCACTACTGTACATTGATTTCAATCTTTCTGAAGACAATGAACGAATTTTAAGTTAAGAACCTGTATTAAATTAGAGTAACATTTTCAGCCATGGAGACGGAGGAAGCCATAGAGCGCGGGGGTCAGGAAGCGGCCGAACAGGTTGTGAACTTGGTGCGCCCGGGCGCCTATCGCACCATGATCTCAGCCGTCATACGCATGCCTACCGTGTAAAGCTTTCCGCGCGTATTTTTCTCCATTTTATTTTATAATGTCATTTTGTATTTTCCATATTTTGTCATTCAATCAGTGTTAATAAAATATTTCCGATAAATTGTGTTTTTATTAACTGGTTGTAACCTAAATATGACACTTATGTTTGCTATTTCAATATGTCTAGCGATCCGCTCCGGCTGGATACTGCTTGTTAATTAAACTATTCGGTTTAAGCCTATGTTTTTGATAACCATAGAGCAGTAGATGAGTAGTATTTCTTAAAGCTAACAAATCTGAGGGTTATCGAAAGAGAATAGTAAAATAGCTGATTAGTTTGATTGAGTTGTTAATATTTATTTGAAGATATTATTCAATAAGTGATCGACATCTCTTAGTGCATAGCCTGTTGCTTTGAAACCTGTTCGTATTGCCGCCGCATCCACTGTACGAGAAACCTTTGCAGGTTTTCGTTGTCATATCGAAGTACCACCTGCACAAAAACCACACGTATTATTGTAAAAAAAATTATATAACACCTTTATTCCCCAAAGGGTAGGCAAAGGTGCACTAGTGCAACCACATTTCGCCGTATGTTTATCCCATAATGTGATAAATGTGATGAATTGGGAATGGCTTGGGAATCTGTGCCTGATATAGCGATAGACGCCATATCAGGCACAAATGCCCAAGTCTGGGCAGATATTGAGTAGAAAAATTCCAAATATCACTTTATACTCAACCTGCCATTCGGACCCTGACGCAGCGCGTGATTCAAATTTACCACAAAAATACAAAAAAAATCTTTATATTTACTTACATGGGATGGTAGCTGTTGCACATCCCAAAATCAGGTTGAAGCCTGCAAGATATCTCATATGGAAGCTTATAATCTATCGGATCTAAACCTGACACTGAAATGTACGTGAAATTTTAAACATTTCCAATCAATATTAAACATTTCCAATTTGAATATATGAATTCATATTTAGAGTAGTATCAGCCGTCTATGTTACATTGCTACTAAGAGCTTTCCGAGACGTTAAAGCTAACTAGAGTTAACTACAAAATGAACAAGCATGAACGAAAATCAAAGAATACGTAAAATTTAACAAGTCAGACCGCAGTAAGTAAACGTTACAAAGTCGCGGCTTACCGAAAGCGACTTTTTAAGTATTAAAGTAAAATAAATTTTGAAACACGATGTACTTGAGAGTACGCTTAGAGGGTCGCTAAGAATTAGGATAAACCATGGCCCTAGTTATCTCATCCTCATAGGTTTATTTATCTCATTCTAGTACTTTTAGTGCAAAGAATGTAAAAATACATACGTCGGCAAGTATTATGGCATGTCTTTATAGATTTGAACTGGTTAAGATTGTATTCACAGTTATTGCCGAAGGAGCCCGCTTTACAGCCTTCCAATTTGATGTCGTAGTAATATCTGGAAACATTACAATAACATTACTGCACTCGGAATAGAGGAATATTACAACTGATAACTTAAAATATTTTACCCACAGAAACTTACCTGGGTATATTATAACCACTTTTATTACAATCATATGCAACAGGCTGTAATTTACATAAGACTTCGGGGTTATAGAAAATAAGGTCTGTAAAAAATACCAAAAAAATATAAGGTTCAACACTTTGGCTGAAATAATTAAACTTTACTAAACCAACATTTAGCCAAATAATATTAGCGATGTACTGAGTGTAATTCACACAAATATAAAGCATTTTAGCAATTACTAAGGTTTGATTTCATCAAATATAAATGCTGTCTTTTTGGATGTCGTTTTTACAACTTTTAAGCAAGTTTTTTTGGCTTTTGTACTCTAGTAGGAGCCAATTTGTTTCTGGAAAAATAAAATCATATACACAGGCTTTCAATATCTGTGAAATAAAGAAAGAAATAATTGATTGCCACAAACAATCAAATATAAACAATAAATGCAGTTCATGTTAAAGAGTAGATAAACTTTACACCTCCGAGCGCGTCCCCATTACCTCATGACGATGAATCATACATACACGCGCCAGTTATCGAAATACATTGCCTTATAAGGCAATGCTTAAATCGACACTTGCACAGCTCTGCACCGCGCCCCGTCACCCGATCGCTCGCTCGCCGGTGAGCGATGACGCGATCGGTTAGCAACAACATTAGCGTTATTATTTTTACCAATAGGTATATTATGTTTATAAACTATCTCGGTACAGTAAATTGATATCTCACCATTTAAGGTTGTAGTACGTATGGTCGTTGAACTTGCATTTAAAAATTGCACTAATTGACATTTTACTGAATCTAATATAATTAAATATAAAATAAACACAACTTCTGCCTTTGGATACATATAGCGTTTTTGACTATCATTACATCAAGAGAATTGTAGTAAATTGAATGTCTGTAACCAATTTCATGCGAAATAAAACACAATAATTCAATAGTAACATAAATCATAATTAAAAAATCAGCTTCGCCGGAATTGATATAGATTTATTTCTTTACAAAATCTGCCAGTGCTTCGAGATTGGCGATGGCTTGATCGATAGCTTTCTTCTCGATGTCGGGAGTGATTGATTTTATAACGTTATCTAAAATCCAAGTAGTCATCCACCTCCGATGAATACGAGTTTGGATTCTGTGAAGTTTAACATGATAATCTAAACGTCGCTTCATATTATTGTAGACGTGCATTAATCTCTCTCGATAATATGCTTCCAGTTGCATAGCGACATTTTCTTTTTTCGCGTCAATAAGTATCTTTTGTCCATTCGCTCTCCATTGAGCCTCTTTAGCTTTCTTGATTACGTCCTCGTAATAAGATTCTTCTATTTTTCTAGTGGAATTGAAACTTTCTTCTACTTTTTCTACCTCTTTGTCCAAGCGAGCTGCTGCCATAGGGCCGAACTTTTTGGTACCATAACATAAAATAACGAATACAGATAGTCCAATGTAATAGTCATGCTCCATTACGAAAATTTCTTTACTAACCAAATAGTTTATAAGCATTATACCAAAAATATATGGTCCGGTCACTCCAGTTTTAGGATAGAAGTAGACGAAAAATTCTTCAGGTATGAAGCCAAGTCGAACCTTACCAGGTCTTACAGCGCGCTTCAGTGTTCCTGAGTCGCTCCTATCAGACTTCTTATATTCGGGACATGTCTCTGTGTGTGTAGCAAAAATAACTTTAGGTGTCAGATACCGCGTAAAATATTTTAATTTCATCAACCTTTGAATATTCATGGCGGAAACATGGAATATTTTAGAAAATTAGCTATTTAATGCTAATTGTCAAAATATTAGTTGTATTTATACAATATTTGTGACACGCAAGTGACATTTAGGGATAGTTATATTTTTTAAAACGATATTCGAAACGGCTATTTTAATTTACCTTACTTCAGAGATGTCGTCAGATATTATTTTTTTACAATATATTCGTCGATTGTCGAAGTTACATTCAAAACATTTTGTTCGAGTGTGTTAACTAGAATTAAATATATGAAAGAAAATAAAAAATTGTATTTAGAAAAAGCTCTTAACTGCCTCGGTGGCTCAGTGGTATCGGTTATTACATATACGGTGCCGCTGCAATTTGGAGTTCCAGGTTCGGGAAAAAAATTATATTGGGTTTTTTCAACTTGATATCAGCCCGGAGTTTGGAATTTGTGCCCGATATGGCGATAGGCTCGCCTCCTATCACATTGTGGGACGACAAACATAAATGGCGAAATGTGGGTGCACGAGTTGCACCTCTGCCTACCTCTTCGGGGAATACAGGCGTGAGATATGTTTTTTTTTTATGTTGTTTACCAAGTTTGTTGTATGGTCTGCACATTCTAGGCATTGAACTTTTTTAGCCTAACTTAGTTTTGTGTGAAGGTCTGTAGAAGAATTTAGTCATAGGATAATGTTATTCTTACAGTAGGCTAATTGTTGCAGATCAGATTGATATTACAATAAAAATTAACAACTTATCTTTGTGTGCGAACAAAATTATACATTTGTTATGCATTAACTACACAATTTCTTAATTTCTTTCATTTACAAATGCATATATATCTATTGTAATGATGATAAAAGAAAAAAACTGCTATACTTTACTAAACTATTATGAATATAACATTTAATTTTTATAATAAAAAAAGACAATCGGTAAATATATAAGCAGCTAACCCTTTTTATTTTTAAACACTAAGGATGTTACTCAAAATACTAGGATTATAGAAATCTGCAACTACAATATCAGTTGCACGAATGGGCCGGCTCGACCGGTGCAAAACCACAACCTCACAGAAGCCAGACGTGAAGTAGATGTATTTCTGCGTTTTGTCTGATGAGTGAGGTGCCGGAGGCCCAACCCCTCCCCCCTTTTCCTCAAAGGCTGGCAACGCATCTACAGTTCCTCTGGTGTTATAGATGTCCATGGGCGGCAGAGATCATTCTGTTTGTGACCTGCTGCTTGTTTGCCTCCTATTTCATAAAAAAATAAAATAAAATAAAAGATTTCAAATGTGTTTATTTAAATGACCTTATCATAGAACAAAAATCTGTATTGATTAGACATCTGTTTGAAAGTTAAATATATAATATTATAGTCCATAATGGCAGCATAAATTTGATTTTACATTATTCAAAACAATGTAATAAAGTTCATTCCATACATTGTCATGTGTAAAGCATAGGTGGGTTGGGACAAAGTCCAATAACGCTAAGTTCTGAGTTTATATAAAGAACTCGATGTTGCACCTGCATCTATATATCTGTAAGAGAAAAAGTTTAATATTAGTGAAATATATTTAAACAAAACTAGAACTGGGATTATTTTACTAATATTTCTGCACAACTAGCAGAGGAGTAAAACTTTTTACGCAGCTATGTTTGTATGACCGTTCCATTGCAGTATCAACAGCTTCCCGATATGTAGTAAGGTAGTTTGATTGTAAAACATTGGGAGTGGCATTCAAGTATATTTATTTATTTATTAAACAAATTGATGCTTGGTCATCGAATCATTATTTGTTACTGTTATAAATTATTGTTATAGGCTCGCTCCCTATCACATTTTGGGACCAAAAAACATATAGCGAAATGTAGGTGCACAAGTTGCACCCCTGCCTACCTCTTCGGGGAATACAGGCGTGAGATATGTTTTTTTTTATATATTATGTTTATTATCTACATACCTTTTTACTAAGTATCCATTGGTGTGAGTGATCTCTCTAACAAATTCAATTTATATATATCAAAGTTGTCCTGCGAGATTTGCGTGTTTGCAAATTAGCATTCCATAAGGCGTTTATATGAAGCAAGAAGTTTCTCATGAACCACATCTTGGTGGGACGCCGACCGTCAAGGTGTTCCGAGATGATTAGACATTACTCTAAAAGAGAAAAAAAAAATTAAGATCTAAATCTAATTTTTATTTTAAAAGACTGAGTTTGTATGAATACAACTTTACGTATCATTTAAATTTTAAATGAATTGTTAATACTAAAAAGTTTTGAAAATAATTAACTGACGTAACTAATAACATCATACGTACATGTCTATTTTCGGTAACACTTTACGAGACTGACCTGTAATAACACCTTGTTAAAACTTACAGATTGACGTATTATTAGCTTTTTATTAAATTCCGTAAAATTTACAGGTTCTTCGGTCACAAATTATACATTTCTCATTAAAATACATATTTGAAACTTAATGTTTTGAGTTCATTTAAAGATGGCCAACTCGTGTTACCCTATCTAAACTCTAAAATTGCCATAAATAAATTATAATTTTTTTATATAAATAAACTAGCGCTTGACCACGATCCCACCCGATGTCAGGAGGTGATGTGGTCGAAGGATGGTACGAGCTAGTTTTGCAGGAATCTGTTTACTTTACTCTTGAAGGTTCCCAGGTCGTATTGCGATGGGAATACAGACGCCGGCAGCCTATTCCATTCCTTTGCCGTATGCACTATGAATGACGATTGACGAACCAATGCGTTTCGTTCTTCAACAACAAAGGGATGGAGTTTAGCCGTATGTCTATACGTCCGATGGTAAAATGGAGATGGGGGAATTAGCTGGTGTAATTCCTGCGCACACTCCAAAATGTAACCCGTAGAACACCGAGAGGCTAGCTACTTTGCGTCTGTGCTCAAGACTAGTTAAATTAAGGTCTAGTTCACCGACCAACCTCCTGGCTCGCCTCTCCACCGCATCTAGTGCCGCGAGTTGGTTTTTGCTGCTCCTGCCTAGATATAACAGGAGTACTCCATACACGGTCGGATCTGTGCTTTATATAAAGTCAAGAGCTTTCTCGGTGTGAAGTATCGCCCTACCTTAAATATGACTCCGAGCTTCCTAGCAGCTACCTTCGCCTTAGATGAACTGCCCGAAGTTAAGATTCGCTGAGATTGCGAATCTCAACAACTGCAGACAGTCGGTAATTTCTACAGTCACATTCCGAAAAGTGGGAGCCAAGGTGAACTGGCTAGCAGTAAACCGTTGAATAGAATGAAATTTCCCATAAAATATATCAAAATCTAGATTATAAGAAAAAAATATTTCTTTAACAAAGGTAATTTGTATATGAACAAGTGTATGAAATTTTTTTGAAGTCAAAGAGCGTATAGAATAAAAGGCGGAACTTCCATACATTTGGTTGGCTTCACGTTCGAACTGTCTTAAACACATAAATGATTGTTAATGGAAAATTTTCTTTCTCCGTAACAAAAATCCTGTTCCTTAATACTTTCTAATTATTTTAAGCATATAAAATTTATATATTTTTTTATATAAGCTATACCAAAATCGATTCCCGTCGGTTTATGCAAAATTTCTCACGAATGAGACAAAAATGAAAACGAACGCCACCATAAGCTGAAATTCAACTTCAACTCTCATTGGAACATTATTGATCTTAGTTATACGCAAGTGATACCATCCTAAACCTTTATATTATCTCTATGGTTACAATGTTGTAAAAATAATATGATCTAAATTTTTTTTTACTTATTAATAGTATTCATACATACATTACCATTGCGATGGGTACTATAATTATCTTACATATCCTATTCTTGTATATAATATTGAAGTTTACAGGTTTTTTTACCGGAAGTGATTTATGGTTTGTGTTACATACTGACAACATTCCCGTTTGGTACTTCTTTTTTCTTTTCGATCTTTACGCTAATGGGTGCAGATTAGGATTTTAATTTGAGGGTTTTCTTTAACAGAACTTTGTTTTAATGTGAAGTGATATTGTGTTAGTGATATTATTATAATTTTGTAGAATATGATTAATTTAGTAATAAAAACGCTTGATTCGCAAAATCATCGCTTCGAGGTTGGCGACGAAGTAAGTCATTTTTGTAATATATGCTTTATTTCTGTATATTAATTTTTCATTTGTACATGATAAAAATGAAATCATCAATTATTGTTTTCAAAAACATCACTAATGATATGGATTAACCGTTACAAATTATTGGGCGTGTGCTCTGTGGCGTCATATTGATTTTTGCATCGTATTGATTTTTGCATGTCTAGCATTTTCAACTTCTGGAATGAAATTTTGCAGACCATATATACTCGGAATTATAATATTGTTCCTCTTTGAGTATTTTAATTGCATTTAGAGGTACTAAGATGTTTTGAATTTATTTCATTGGTCTTGAAAAAACCATTTCGCCATTAATGGTTCCTTGTTAGCAATATTTCCCAAAGAAGTGCCTTAACTCTTATATTTTGCATAAAATAATATAATCTGATACAAAGATAGTTCAAGAAGTGACATGAAACAGTAAAACCTAATTAGTATTGATGGAAGTATGGAGTTCGAGCTCAGCCATTTCTTGCTCTGAGGAAACAAATAACGTGGTGTCATCAGCATATAGGAGGTTGCTGATCTTGTTGCCTCCAACGGAAATGCCTCCCTCCCATTCTTCTAGCGCAGTCCTCATAATATGTTCGCCGTAGATGTTGAAAAGAAGAGGGGATAGAATGCATCCCTGTCGGACCCCTTTTTGTTGTTTGAACGGTGCTGACACCACGTCATTAACCCTTACCATCGTTTCGCTCTCCTCATATAAAGCCGCAATCAAAACTATAAGGTGCTCAGGAACGCCCATTTCTCGGAGGATTCTCCATAGACAATCCCATTTAACGCAGTCAAATGCCTTGGAGTAGTCAATGAAACACATAATCATTGGAACATTAAACTTCTGGCTCTTCTCTATGAGTTGTCTTATGTTGACGATTTGCTCCCGAGTACCGCGGCCTTTGACAAAACCAGCCTGTTCATTTGGTATTTGCCGCTGGAGGTAAGGCTGTAAGCGACCGTTAATAACGTGCAACGTAATGAGGGCCACTGTTCGACGATTATTGCATTTTTTTGTTGACCCTTTTTTGTGCAGCGGTACCAGAAGAGATTCCGTCCAGTCCTTAGGCCACCTTCCTGATCTCCAGATCTGATTGCACAGGTCTGTCAAGAACTTTACACCTGTGTCCCCGAGATTTTTCAGTTCTTCAGCAAATATACTGTCGCTTCCGGCTGATTTATTTGATTTTATTTTTCTCAGAGCTTCCCTAACTTCAGATTCCAAAATTTCAGGTTCTAGGTTTTCGCTTAAGATCAGTGCGTCAGAAGATCTACCTTCATCCTTGTAAAGATATTGGCAGTATAAACGCCATCTGCCCATAACCTGGTCGATCTACATCAATACTGTACCCCGTTCATCTTCGATCACCCAGGTTTTAGGTCTAAATTCTCTTGTAATGCTTTTAACTCGCAGAATCAAGTCTTTGGTGTGCAATGTCTGGGCGTGGTTCTCAATATCTTCACATATAGAATTCAGATTTTGATTGTAGTCCCTAAAACATAGGCGTTAGACCTTTGCGGATAAGATCCGATATTCAGCTCTCTTATCCTCTTCTCGTCAGTAGTTCTTTTCTGTCTTTAATTGCCTTCCATGTTTCTTATCCATGCTTTTTTTGGTCTACAATGGTCTTGGTCTTGGATTACTTTCCACCTTGTCAGAATAATGTTTTATATACTAGTCCAATTCGAATCTGTGTCTGTATTGTTATCGACTATTAGTTGTGTACCCTTGTCGATAATTATTTCTTTAAATGTCTTAAGTGATTGTGGTGTAGGTCAGCTGTTATGCTTGATTATATTTCTATTAACCTTTTGTAGCTTTATGCTTAGTTCTGCCACCAAAAGTTTGTGATCGCTTCCGCAGTCAGCTCCCAGGTATGTCTTAGTATTACTTATACTAGACTTCCACCGCTTTGCAATTACAATATAATCAATTTGATTCCTGGCCCGATCTGGCATAACCCATGTATAGTCGTCCTGGATGGTTTTGGAAACACGTATTCATAATGGACAGGGAGTTTTTTGTGCAGAATTGCAGCCACATCTCACCTCACTCATTTCTGTCTCCAAGGCCATATTTTCTCACAATTTCTCCTAGGTGTTCATCGTGTTTTGTGGATCCAAATTTTGCATTGAGGTCTCCCTTCTAGGCAATGTCCTAAGAGTGTTCTCCTGCATTTTATAGAAATCTTGAATCTCTGCATCTGTTGAATTGGATGTTGGTGCATATACCACTTATGGGGTTGTATCCCAAGACTGATCACTGGGGTTGTATCCCAAGACTGATCACTTATGGGGTTGTATCCCAAGACTGATCTGTTTATGTGATACACAAATGCCGACTCCATTTCCGAGATGACACAACTTATTTGGGTTCTGTTTGGTTGCACTTGAGTATTGGCACGCACAAGTTGTGACATTATTTTAACAGTGGCAGAGCCAGCAACTTCAACATGAGTTGCACGATTGGGCCGGCTCAACCAGTGCAATACCACGACCTCACAGAAGCCAGACGTGAAGTAGATGTTTTCTGCGTTTCATCTGATCAGTGAGGTGCCGGAGGCCTCTCCCCCCGCCCCTCTCCTTGTAATAGCCCTTTTCCTTAAAGGTCGGCAAGGCGTCAACAGTTCCTCTGGTGTTGTAGATGTCCATGGGCGGCGGAGATCATTCCGTTTGTGACCCGCTGCTCGTTTGCCCTCTTATTCATAAAAAAAAATTATCATTATCTGTATTTGGAAATTATTGACTACAGCTTTTTCCGTATTTTTTCTTCTGAAAATGGCAAAACGCAAGCAAATCACGCTTGAACAGCGAAGTGCTATTTGTATGCTTTTAGAGGAAGGATACAGTGAATGTCAAATTGCAGCAAGAATTAGAATTTCTTGCTGAGGTGTTCACTATACTCTTGCAAAAAAAACAAGAAACAGGGACAATCATAGACAGAGAATCTTCCAATTCAGTAACAACAATGACTTCTGGCTGTGGGTCCAAGAGGGAGTGTTGCTGCTAAGAAACCCAAAGAACAATTCGACACAAGAAAAATAGATTGGAATGGGCGAAGACACATAAAAATTGGACTACAAATAAATGGAGAAATGTTCTATGGACTAACAAATGGAAATTTTAGATTTTCAATAGACATTTGTATGCCAATCAAAAGAAGAAAGAACTTCTGAAGTGTGTTCAGTGCCAACAGTAAAACATTGTGGTGGCAGGGGGACGGTTTGGAGATGTTTCGGCAACAATGAACCTGGAAATCTTGTGTACCCTCACAAGATTTCACTGGATCACTGGAAAACTAAACAAAGAAGGTTATTTAA
Organism: Papilio thoas cinyras; assembly: GCA_018246335.1. Taxonomy (NCBI): domain Eukaryota; kingdom Metazoa; phylum Arthropoda; class Insecta; order Lepidoptera; family Papilionidae; genus Papilio; species Papilio thoas. Next base: position 16,069 of record DWMW01000042.1, read on the forward strand.
AAATTCTGTAGGATTTTCACAAGATTTCCAGGTTCTGCTTGGATCATTGTCTTGCTGAAATGTAAATTCAGGATCAATAAAATTTAATCCATAGGGTCCGTAGCCTTGGGATCCAACCATTCTTCCAAATTGTGCCAAAACTTTTTAAAGAAAAAAAAAAACAGATGAAAAGGTTTTAAAAATCACGAAATGGCTATCGCAGTCACATGTTCTGTCTCCAATAGAGCTTGTCTGAGATGACCTTGATAGTGTGAAAATGGCAATTCAATATTTAATCTATGGTAGTGTAACTGTCAAGTTGAGAGCGTGTAGTGTAATAAAGAAGA